>CM056376.1:38587441-38852441 GCA_029718625.1 Synaphobranchus kaupii
TTATGATAGCGGCAACAGTGTGCAGTAATTGAAGGGAGGAAGCTAGGTCTTACGATAGTGGCAACAGTGTGCAGTAATTGAAGTGCGGTGTTTGGTCACTGTTGAGGAGAGGCAGAGTTGGCGACAACCTCAGCCCTCTGAACATGGCCCTCTCTGCTTTGAAACAGCTGGCTGATTTCCCTGCAGAATCAGTCAGGTGACCACAAGGCCCTGGGAAAAAACAGCAGGCCGCCACTTTGCCATTTTCCGGGTGTGTGCAGGGTCGCAGAGCGCGGAGGAAGTGACCTCACAGGAAGTATCGCCTGAGATGGGTTTAGCCGTCTCATTTCAGCGGGCTGCCCCATGTCTCTCCTTAAGGAGGATAATTACATACAGGATGAGGAATTAGAAGACAATTTGAGGAATTATACCCCATGGCTTTTTCTCCAGGGGCCAAAAGCAGCTGCAAGGAACTCCGAATCCCAGGATGCTGTTTTCCCAAATGGCCTGTTATTCCTTTGCACGACTCCTAAATCCACCACAATGACCAAGCAACAATTCTTTCTTGCTCCTGAGGGAAAACTCAACATGAGAGGCTTAACGAGTAGTCTGGGCATTTGGCACAAGGAAAATAAAGTGAAAATCACAAGGTTTATTTTCTATGGTTTTTTGTTTCCCTTAAAAGACAGTTTGCCCACTGTATATATTAAACAAAGTCTATAACTGAGAGAGGAAGGTTTATATAGATACATCTTACATCAAGTCCATAAATGTGGCCTTAGGATACTATCAAAATTACCATAAAAGGCAATAGAACAACATTGTGTTTGGCAGCATACTGATTGCCAATATTTTCCATTTTCAGTGTATTTGTGTGCAGAACACTGGAGTTATGCACAGAGTAAATATTTAATGTATCCATAGAGTTTTGCTTCCATGGTTACAAGATCGGTTGTTCAGTCAGTGGACTCTAAGTGGGTGCAGAAAGACCCTGACACACATCAGTTTAAGGCTAATTTTCGGCTAAATGCCAAAGTCAGAATTAGAACACGGCGGTCTCTTCAAAACAAAATTGGCTCTGTTATAGGCCACCCGTAGCATTAACATGCCTTGTCGCAAAGCTACACATATACAGTGAAGCTAAACTGATGGGGAAAAAAATGAACCAGTTGGTATAAATTGTTCCATGCTTTGGCTGGTATTGTATTAAATTTACACCCTCGGGGAACGCGTTTAGCTGGACGCTCTGAGTCAATGTGCCTTACAAGCAGTGATTCATAAATGCTTGGAATGTCCAACCCAAAAGCCTTTCCTCTTCCTTTATATCTTGTGCAACTGCCCTAGGTGCCTTTTAAGTCTGAATATAAGATTTACCACGCCTCACACACAGTGGCAAAAGCCCAGCAGTCATACCTCTTAATGCGGGCGGACCCATGAGGACAAAACACAAGGGCTAATATCATCCTATTTCTCATAATGTCACATTGGTCACTTTTACAAGCGTCCGAAATTAACTGCCGAACACTATTTACATTTCAAAGTAATTAGTAGGATAAATATTTTTAAAAAAGACATACACTTAAAAAAAAAAAGATAATGAAAGTGAATCAGATATGAGAGCCTCACACGCTGGCATGGGCTAGTACAGTTTTGTGCAACACATGCTTTGCAGTGCGGTAATTAGCATGTGCAGATGACCTCATCTCTGCCCGAGCTCTACTCCTGCTAATAAAGAGGCACTGCCACCCACTCTCCCCTCTCCCTGCCTGGCTTATTACCTCCCCCTTCCTCCACTAGCCATCAGCGCAAGGAGGGGGGCAATAGAAAAGACTCATATCATCTGCAGGGCAAAGGTGAGATGCCTGGGGAGTGAGCGGGAATGAAATTCTCCCAGTCCCATTTTACCAGCCATTCAAACTGCATTACTCTAAAGAAGGGAAACTTATAAAGCCCCCCTCCCCACCCCCCCGTGCTTGAACACATTTCTGTGTGTTTATAGGAGTGAGAAAGTGCCCGCTGTACTGAAGGCTCTGTAATAGATTCCCAATTTAAGATTTAAGCTTTTTCTCTCTCCCTCGTTTTCCCTCTCATTGCATAGCCGCCTGCCTGCTTTGAGCAGCAAGAAAGTCTGTTTTTTTTTTTGTTTTTTTTTACCGTGCTCTGCTGAAACTTTACCACCCGCGTAGAGCTGATGGAATTTACATGATGAACAGCTGCAGAGCTCATCTGCATTCCTTGATGGCGGGATTATGTTTTTTTTTTTTAAATGTCTTTTTTTTTTTAAGACGATATATTTGTTTCATCTACAAAGTATCTTTGTGAACCATATAGACATTTGGGTGCTACATTCATGCCAAAGTCATTTGTTTATTTAGCAGATCTAGGGTATTATCTTCATTTAGGGTGATCTACATGCCGCTGTGTCATTGCTGTTGTATTTTCAGTTACAAACTTTACTAATAGCGAAGTGGAGCGTTATGCAATGACGATAGCATGTCCCACCTGGAAATTTAACCAGCAAACGTCCGGTTACTAGATGCACAAATGGAAGAAATCCTGGTGCTCGTTTTGCAGTTACATTTGGATATTTAGCTGAAACTTGAATTCAGAATGACTTACAACGTGCAGTTCCATTGTTTGCTCGAGTGTGATTAAGGTTCTGTATCTCAGGTGGCTTCCAACCACTTTGCACTTCAGCAAGGGAGCCGTGGATTTCAATGTTTGTACAGTGAGAAATTGTGCTTCTAACTCTGTTTGGAGGTGACACATGCCATGAATGCCACAAAATGGGCGAAAATTAGATTTGGCCTTGTGTGTTTATTATATCAACAATAACAGAGATTCTGATTAAAAACTATTTCAATGCAGTCTTTAAAATGGCCGCATCCATACAAGCAGTAAATTATTTACCCATCTTGTCTCTTTTTGAATATGCCTATATTATTTGCACTTATAATACTACAGGCACATTTCCTGGGGTACTCCACTGAAAAATGTTTAATCAGTATGATGATTTATGCTGTAAACAGCTGATATCCCCTTTTTTTTCACGTAACATTTGTATTTATTTATTAACCCTTATTTATACAGGGTAGGCTCGCATGCTATTTTACAGTAACACCTTGTTAATGCCCCCCCCCCCCCCCCCCAAATTAACAATGTGTTCTCAATCTGAGTCATATTCTTTCTAACCTTGAACAAACAGAACACACACACACACATAATCAAGGTGTTACCCAAATGGGGAACTAATGTGAACAAACGGTCCGGATAAACACTCGATGTGTCAAATCATGTCATACACGCTGTCCAGTGGGCTGGATAAGCACCTTTGGAAGTGAAGCCACTTTTATTTGGAGAAAGTCATACCAGGCTCCAGGCCAACGTCAGGGTGAGATGTCCAATAGATCCTGGCAGGTAGACCCATGGCTGGCTGTCAAGACCCAGGCCTCCCAGCTGAGACAAAATCAAAATTAAGGTGACTCGACAGAAAACTGAATACAAGGAGCCAGCGAAGAGGGCATCATCTATTCTGTCACTTATGGATTTTTCAGTAAACCTGGGAAAAAAAGTACTTTTTGGATCAATTATATGTCAGATTCAAATCAGCACACACTAGGCACAGTTACAGGAAGTGCTGGTGATATTTCATTGCACATTGCAAAAAGTACTACATAATGCAATCCACATAAAACAACAATCCAAAAAAAAAAAAGGTTAAAATTATTTGTAAACTGCTTTTTCCCTCAGTATTCTAAATTGTTTTAATGTTTTTTTTAACAATTTTTTAGCCGATTCGGGCATTTAGTTCATCTTGATGGTCTCATCTCACAGGACAAAGACCGTTAATACAGCTGAGTGATTCAGGGTACGTAATTTTCGGACCGAGGGGGAAACCTTCCTTTCCCCCCATTTCTATCTACCATAAGGCGCTTTTTTAATCAGCATCATGTGCAAATGAAATGTCATGGCCTTTAATGCGAGACCACTCAGGAAATGTCCATTAAAATGTCATGGGGGAGTGAGAATGTGGGGTTGGGGGTGGGCTGGGGGGCTGGGGGGGGGGGGGGGGGTTCTAATGCCACACATGGTACGATAAGCACGGGAGCCAATAGGCACTTAAAACTGTACGGCTCTACTTTGACCCCAGGAAGGATGGTCTCGATGTTGATGTTGTCTTCCTCCCTCTATATTTGCACTCATATGATGGTCAGGGTACACACCATGGACCCTAAAAACTGAAACCTAAGGTGGACTTGTGTTAAATGAATGTGTTCAGCTTTTATCAAACTCGTCTGTTTGATACTTGGCATGTAATAGAGACCAAACCAAACACTTTCACCACATTTAATTTGAAATGTTCATTTGTTTTGTCATGAATGGCTTAAAATCTATTTCAGACTCCAGTCAGATAGTGTTTCTACCATAACAATAATATTCTCAGTTTAGTTCTCCACAGGGGTTCCCCAGAGATCAATTCTCGGCCCCTGTCTATTTACTGACATTGGAATATATTTTATAAACAAGTGAAGATTATACACAAAACAAAATTGCATCGACAGCTGATTAACATGGACAATGTCTGTCAAATGTAAGCTCTATGCAAAAACAAAACAAAACAAAAACAAAAATGCTTCTTTTTCACCTGATGCAATGGGGTAGCTGCCCCATGGGTTGTTTGGCTGAAGCCAAGGGAGGCAATTGTAACCAGGTGATGGCGGTACTGCAATGATTGGTGTGCGTTCCTGTGCGTCAGGGCCACCTTCATTAAAAAAAAACTGTACTCATCCTATGCCGATGACATAATTTGATAGGTGGAGAGAGAGCGAGAGAGAGTGTGAGAGACCAAGAGAGGAGCAGAAGGGAGGTTGGCGTCTACCTGTGCCCAATTCTGCAGAGAGGCAGGGACTTGGGCTCATCTTCAAATTAACTGTGTGGCAGACTGGACTGTCAGCTGCAATTATCCGCCTCGCACTTCCAGGGCTCGTCCGCACAATTTATTTCCTTTCTCTCTCTCTCTCTCTCTCTCTCTCTCGCAGTCCAAATATCTCTGGCGAACAGGCCGCAGCCATCGCTGTCAACTCAGACTTCCTAATAGTCACAATCTTACCTTGCACATTTGAAGGTTATTTCTGTAACAGAGATGGGTACCGCACTCCCATCTTAAAGGAACAATTATTTCAGTTTGGTCTGGTCAGCAGTTCACCGTAAGGCCGAAGGAGGTCAAAATGATTACTCGGTGGCTGTTGTCAAAGATTGGCTTTTAAATTTTAATTTGATTAAGGGTCAGATTTCATGACTTGAGAAAAGGTGAATTACTAGAATTACACGCGTTTCTGGGAAACGAGCGGTCTGGGAAGCCAGTGACACGCAGGCTGCTGTGTGCTACGCGGCCAGGCCCAGCGCTCTTGTGAGCTAAGGTGGCTAGTGCGCAGTCAGGCAGACAGTCTCGAGCACTCATTAGCTCTTATCAGCGCCGGGGCTTAACGATTACATCCCAGCGCTGAGACACCCGGGCGGGACGAGTAAATAAAACCAGGGCAGGGAGAGCGGCCTGACGGTGATGTCGCTCCGGCTCATCGATGGCGCATCGATGCCGTACGCTTAACAAAGGGCAGCGGCGAGACGAGCCGTCCGACGATCCCGCCGCTTATCAGTCCAGTCTGATAAGGGAAACGGATTGATTAGCGTCATGAGGGTCTGGCGTGCCACTCTGCTCTAGAATCCGGAATCATGGGCAAATACGCAAACCGCGCTGAAACTGTGACTGTGGCCAGGCCTGGCCAGGGACATTAGAGGCTGTTTGTGTGTGTGGCGGGGAGGGTGAATCATTTCATTCCTCTCCCCAGGGTGAAATAAAGTGATAGACAGAGCAAAATAATGCCACAGCCTTGAGGCACGAGGTACATATCTAGTTGTATACCCCAGAGGAAGGGGGGGGGGGGGGGGGAGGGGGGTCAGATCAGATCAGATTAAAGGCATTTATGCATAACAGCACAGCCATATTCTCGTCTCTCTCCAATTGCATCACATTATCTCTTAACTAGTGAACTGTGGAAGGCACCCCCCCCCCCCCCTCCCCCACCCTCCGCCCGCGGACATATCCCACGGTGCCATTTCAACATCACAGCCGGGCTCCCGGACCCATTGCCACGGTGACGGCGCGCTGACCTTCACCCTCGTCAATTCGGGCACATGCCTCGCGTCCCGTCCTCGGGCCGCAATTTCGCAATTTTCACGGCGTGAATTTATAGATATTTTTATCCGTTCTCTTCGGTTCAGGATGGTGTTTTTCCCCCTGATGCACTCCTCGAACCCACATTAGCCGGCTTTATGAGTTGATTTGGAGAGATGACACGGGCGGCTCGGCCTGTTTGCTGCTCCGCCCTCTCCCTTATTTCATTTCACTTCCTCCGGATGCAAATAAGACCCTGGGAGCTGTGAAAGCGAGAGATTATGCAGCCATCTCCACTAATAAAAATATCATCCCGGCGCGGGCATGTCTTCACCTCAGGGAGAGGTTTTTACCCTCGCAGCAGAATACGGCATAAGAAGAAGGGATTCTGGACTGGAGGAGGATGGAAAAGAAGAGGAAGAAGAGGTGGAAGAAGAAGAAAAAAAACCAGGCAAGAGATATTGCATTTTTGACTCCATTTCATGGGCACTGTCACATATTAATATGGGAAGGTGCTTACTTTTTCAAATAACGAAAACAGGGACGGGGGATGGAGGGTGGGAGATAACAGATGACAGTAAAATAAAGAGAGAGTGAAGACTCTATTAAAGCCCTCCAGCTGACTGTGGCAGTGTAAGCCTGCAGGTTGAGACGGTGGAACCTGAGAACGATGCTTCTCCCATTTTAATTACTATACCCCCAGGGGAAGGGAGTCCTAGAAACTGGCCTGGATGCTGCCAACCTCCAGCTTTTCCTCTATAAAACACACACACACACACACACACACACATACACGCACACTCACACACATGCAGGAACGAAACACACGCATGCACACACATGCACACGCACACACACACACACACACACACACACACACACACACACACACACACACACACACACACACACACACACACACAGCTAACCACTCTGGGCGGATGGAAAGGCCGTGACCCCACATCCAAGTTCACCTCATTAGGATCCAGTAAGGGTGCAGAGTACTTGTGCTGTCGTGTCCCGGTCATGGGGCACACGTGTGTGTGTGTGTGTGTGTGTGTATGTGTGTGTGCTTATGTGTGCATTTTGTGCCTGTGTGTGAGTGTGTTTGCGTGTGCATGTGTGAGTGTACGTGTGTGTGTGCTTATGTGTGCATTTTGTGTGTGTGCGTGTGTGTGTGTACGAGAATGTCTGTGCATTTATATTACTGTGCATGTGCAAATGCATGTGAAAGAATTAGTCTGTGTGTGTCTGTGGGGGGGGGGGGGGGATTGTGTGCTGGTGTGTATGGAACAATTTATGGTTGGAACCAATTTGCGTCAACGGGTAAAAAAAAGAAGCAGGTCCAATCTCTCCAGTTATTCTTCTTCCACTGAACAACCACCGCTGGATGGCTCATCCCAGTTTGGTTGTGTGTGCTCTTCTACCCTTATTCATAACACTGACCATGAGTGACCAAGCAGCCCACTCCCTCTCTCTTACAGGGTCAGACCAACTCCACTGGTTAATTATTATGAAAGATTGATTTGTCTTAACAGTGAATTCAACCGGTGACACAGTTGACTCACTTTGTAACTTCTTGGGTGTGTAGGCCCTTCTACCTTCTGTCTGAATTATATTTTGTGTGACAAAATGGGAAGCAGTAATCATGAGCACTGAAAACTATGTGAGGTGATGTACTGACCAAATCCCCAAACCAAAAAACTTTTAGAAGAAGCGCAGAAGCGACATTCTGAGACACAGGCAACTCTAATACAGCCTCCGTGTAGCTCATTTCTGAATCGTCTTCTCTGAGGGGACTTGTGTCGAGAGGCCGATTTTTGAGCGGCAAGCAAAGTTTAGCAAATAGCTAAGAGTGTGCACCCTCTGGAAGAAGTCTCAGAACATAACATAACATAGCATAGCATAGCATAACATAACATAATATAACCTAACAATGACAACAGGCCATTCAGCCCAACAATGCTCGCCAATTTCCTACCACTAAAGGGTACCTAGTGCTCACCGTTTACCTACACGCTCGATAGTATCTAGCAACGTATCAAGCCTGGTCTTGAAAACCCCCAGAGTTTCTGCCTCTACTACATGACCTGGCAAGCTATTCCACACAGCGATTACTCTCTGTGTGAGAGGGACAGGCAGAGGACCGAAACGACGGAACAGCACGGAAGAAAAAGGCCCAGCAGCGCATTAAGGCTCCTTCTTCCGAGCTGCTAAAGCGCAAAGCACCTCATTTTTACAGCCTCAGTTCCACCACACTGACTCATCATTAGTTACATATTTACCTCGGGGAATGTACAATGTTCTGCGGCTTCCGGCCGGCGCACAGATTCTAATCTGCAAAAGCACCACCGCTGGCAAGCTCGCAAATCTTGACTGCGGGGATGCATCGTAATTCTGCGTGGGATCCTCGTCTCTCTCCCAGCCCTCGTTTTAGAGCTGCTCGCTTCTGATGTCTTCATCACCGCGCCTCCCTCAGACTAAACAAGCCAGGAGGAAAGGGCCTAAACCGCTTCCACCACACTACTAAAGTGACGATGCAGGCGCTTGTGTACTCTGAGGGCACCTCTTGCTGTTTCAGGACAAACGTTTTGTTTATCCTTGCCGTCTTAAGTGCCAATTTACATGTACATCTAAATATAATTTTAGGTTTTTTTTTGGTAGAATTTTTTTTCAGATCATATCTTCAGATACATATTTTAAAAGAAGTAAATTCTCAGTTAAGTGTTTAGCTCGACTGACTGACTTCAACTTGAGAAAACGATCCACGCAAAGACTTCCAACCTACACCCAACCGGCAGCTTTCCCTGAGTCACTCCAGAGATTGTGGAATTTCTTTGTTGAAAGCCCAAATGCTCAGCAGTTTGGATCTGACCCAGACTGCACCCAGTTCCCACCACGGCCCTGTTTGTGTTACGACCCCCAACCCCCAACTCCAGTGTATCCGCTTCCATTCGCATGGACAATTAGGAACAGAAAGCACACAAGTGTGATTTCAATTCCATATTGAAAACATTTTTATTAAACGCAGCGTTTAAAATAACCTTCGAGACTCCTTAGATTTTGTCAAGTAAAAGCACCCATGCAAATCATATCAGCATAAATACTGATGTACAAGAGATATACAAGTTTTATATTCACCAGTGTTTGCTTTCGGTCTTGCAGCGTGACGGCATGACCATTTCATTTTATCCTGAGGGGAGGGTACAAGTAGGGGATGCAGCTCACAGACACAGTTCAACAGGATCCAATTAAACTACCAGACAGTCCCAGATGTGACGCAGTAGAGATGTCCAAAATCCAAAATAAATAAATAAGAAAAATAAAAATAAACAAATAAATGAAAAAAAAAAAACTCTAAGAAGAGACCACTCGAGATATAACGAGCAGATAAAAGAGAGCGAAATCAGAAATGCATTCATTCATCAAAAGTTACGGACACCCACGGCTTTTCCTCGGGGCTAAATGTTCGATCAAACTTCATAAAGTGGAAAAAAATCAAATAAATACATAAAATAAAAAACACCATCGAAAGAAAATCTCCTAGGGAGTCCCATCATTGGCACTGATGGTTATGCTTCATTGCTTTCGCGTAAAGACAGAAGCAATTAATAAGTCAACAAAACAAGGACTTTTAAAACACTGAACTTTGCTCTGCAAAAAAAAAAAGAAAAGAACAGAAAACCCCATGAGAAATGGAAGCGCCGTTTTACACAATGTTCAGAATAATAAAAACCAAATGGAAGCGAACAAAGCAAATAGTTTCCACAAAGCGGTGTTCGCCAATATCATGCAAAGCAAACAATAATACAAATACATATTTCAACTACCAATTACAAATATATTTTTGCACCAAGTGGATGATGGCAAGCTGCTATCACTGGATTAAACCGCGTATAGGCATATGGTGAGCATAACTTGGTATGTCACGGTATTATCTCTTGATATGTCAGTGATGGCATAACACACCATAGTTATTTGCGGTTATTGACAACGGATTCATAAATGCACAGTGCTTATGGAGGTTCTATATACTACTTGTGAAGGTGTTAAGTAGCACTTTGAAATAGAAGCAATTTCATAGGAGTTAACGTGTTACTTCTTCACCATGTCTAACCCATCACTGGGATAGAGGCCCATTAGAGCGTCTCGTCTGGACATTTTTTTGCCACAAAAAGTGTGCCATTCTTTCAACGGGCTTCGCTCCAATTTATCGCTGTAATGATGAGGGCTGGCTAGAGATGCGAGGGGTAATATTCCGGCTCCATTTTGAACGAATCCTCCCCAAAATTGAACGAAGAAACACAACTGTAGGCCCGTCCCATCCCATCAGTTCGGGAGAGAGTGAGGACGAGTATTAGTTCGGGAGAGAGTGAGGACGAGTATTGCGTGGTCAGCTGACTGCTTACAGTGAATGGGGGGGGGGGGCTCATTCAAGCAGACCATTGATGGATAGCACACAGAAAGAGTAGCAGCCATTTTACTCTACAAGGTTCAACAAAAATCCGTCAACATGGAGGGGGGGGGGGGGGGAGATTTAATTAGCTAATCACCATATTAGCCATTCGTACTAATATGAATTAATTAGCCATTCATACTGAGTGATTACATGGCCAAAACCGAGTGCGCCAGATTGGGAATTAATCCAGGACACATAAAGCACCTTCCCCTTTGTCATAAGGGGATCTATAACGACCAGAGTGACAGGGGCATGAGACCTTGGTTTGGTAAGTCTCCTAAAGAGCAGCGTCCCCATCGCTCTACAGGGGCATTCATTTTTGGTCCCGAGCGAAGGCTGCTCCCTACTGCCCCGTAAACACCTTGACTTACCAGGGCTTGCACTACGTTTGGGGAAAACCTATCCAAGACCCAAAAATTATACCCAGTGCTGAAACTGCACATTCCTCATAAACACCTCTAATTTGGTGTTGCGGGCGGGAATAAATAAATTCACATGGCAATACGGAGCCGTGCCGAAGATTGCTAAATTCAGCAGCGGTTTTCTCACTCAGCAGTCTTAATACGGCCCTGAAATGAGGTTCATGGTACCGAACACATTTCCTTAAATACACCAAATTTGATTGAGTGTTTTTTTTTTTTTTTTTTCCACCGCGCCTAAATTACAGTGCACATTAACTCAATCTGTAGCTGCAGAATTTAATCCGTCAATTACCGGAAGAGCCGGCGAAAAATTCACCCCATTGCTCGCAAATTGTGTCTCTCTATACAGTCTCGTGGAAGATTTGCTGCACTCTATATTTATCTCATCCCAATGCATATTTATTTCTAATTCTTATGTGGCTGCGGGCGCTGCCGTGATTCTCCATCCTGAGCAAGCATTAGCATGCCTATAATAGAGCTTAGAATTACAGGAGGAACCCTGTTGGAGTCTCATGGAAGGATTTGAGCTTGGATTTATCATGTTGGGAATTATTTACTCCAGAAACGCCGTTCTGATTCCCCGAATAAAGACCTCGGAAAAGTTGACACGGGGCATCCGGGACGGAGGGGATATAATCTATGGGGGGGGGTATCGCCAATACTCTAATTTAAGGATTGCAAAATAAATACAGTCAAGCCGGAAAGTCTGCACACCCCTTTCATCTTCTCCACGTTTTATTACGTTACAGACATATTCTACAATAGATTGAGTTCATTTTTTGTCTCAAAATTCTACCTAAAATAGCCCATAATGAGAAAGTGAAAACAGGTTTTTAGACATTTGTGCTAATTTATTAAAAATCAAAATGTAAAATATCATATGTACACAAGTGTGCACACCCTTTGATATGACACCCAAAAGTGAGCTGAGGTGCATTTTGTTTCCACTGATACTGCTTGAGATGTTTCTACAACTTAATTGGAGTCCACCTGTGATAAATTCAATTGATTGTACATGATTGGGGATTGCCAACACCTGCCTACATAAGGTCCCACAGTTGACAGTGCATGTCAGAGCAAACTCCAAGCCATGGGGTCAAAGGAATTATCTGCAGACCTCAGAAACAGGATTGTGTATAGATCTGGAGAAGGGTACGGAAAAATCTCTGCAGCTTTACAGGTCCCAAAGAGCACAGTGGCCACCATCATTCATAAATGGAAGAAGTTTGGAACCACCAAGAATCTTCCTAGACCTGGCCGCCCGGCCAAACTGAGCAATCGCGGAAGACGGGCCTTGGCCAGGGAGGTGAGCAGGAACCCGAGGGTCACTCTGACAGAGCTCCAGCGTATCCTTGTGGAGATGGGAGAACTTTTCAGAAGATCAACCATCCAGGCAGCACTCCACCAATCAGGCCTTTATGGTAGAGTGGCCAGACGGAAGCCCCTCCTTAGTAAAAGGCACATCACAGCCTGCTTGGAGTTTGCCAAAAGGCACCTAGAGGACTCTCAAACCATGAGAATCAAGATTCTCTGGTCTGATGAAACCAAAATTGAACTTTTTGGCCTGAATACCAAGCGTCACGTCTGGAGGAAACCAGGCACCGCTCATCACCTGGCTAATACCATCCCTACAGTGAAGCATGGCGGTGGCAGCATCATGATGTGGGGATGTTTTTCAGCAGCGGGAACGGGGCGACTAGTCCTGATAGAGGGAAAGATGAATGCAGCTAAGTACACCGAGATCCTTGAAGAAAACCTGCTCCAGAGCGCTCTGGACCTCAGACTGGGGCAAAGGTTTACCTTCCAACAACGACCCGAAGCACACAGCCAAGAGAACAAAGGAGTGGCTTCGGAGAAAGTCTGTGCATGTCCTTGAGTGGCCCAGCCAGAGCCCAGACCTGAATCCAGTTGAACATCTGTGGAAAGAGCTGAAAATGGCTGTGTACCGACGCTCCCCATCCAACCTGACGGAGCTTGCAAGGATATGCCAAGAGGAATGGGCAAAAATGTCCAGAAACAAGTGTGCCAAGCTCGTAGCTTCTTTCCCAAGACGCCTTGAAGCTGTAATCACTGCCAAAGGTGCAGCAACCAAGTATTAGGCTAAGGGTGTGTACAGATATGTAACCCCTAAATAACCTATTTTTGTCAGTAAAATAAAATTGCATATTTTCTAAAAACCTGCTTTCACTTCGTCTGGCTGTGTGTAGATGTTTGAGGCAAAAAATGAACTCAAGTCTGTAACGTAATAAAACGTGGAGAAGGTGAAAGGGGTGTGCAGGCTTTCCGGCTTGACTGTATACAAGTAAAACATATAAATCATGAGAAATTTCTAACTGAATATTCTGCACTGAAAAATACATTGGCATTGGGTGAATTTTTAATATGAGTGAAGGTGGTAGCCTACATGATGTTCAAACTACCGGTCCACAGAGAGTACTATGGAAAGTTTGTTCTATATACAAATGTTTCTCTGTTTTTCTAGTTGGTCGTCTTTCACCCATGAATTTATGTTCCAAAGTATTGCATGTTACCTGGGAAAACAGAAACAAATGGCTTTTTAATAAGGATATGCAAAACAGAAATAGTTTAGATATGATGTGATAAAGACCTGTGAAATGTGGAGCTAAAATCCTTTACATTACCAATTGCTTGTTGTGTGATACACAACCTATTACTTGCTTAATGAACACATAAGTGAATGAACATACAAGATAGGTCTGGTAGGTGAATAATGATCATATTTCATACAGAATCAAGAATCAAGGCTGGTTTCTGTAAATCATTTTTTAAAAATCTGCAAGAGACGATAGCAATTCCGTTCTGTTAAGCCAAAGAGTTAATGCTGAACCCAGCTGAGATTTGAATCCGTTTCCTCTGCTTAAAGCCGACCCGCTCAAATCCCGCCGGAAAGTGAACTCTCTGGTCTCTTCCTAATCGTGCTTTAAAATCTGAACAAACAGAGAGCTTCCATTTTTCATATTACGTACACAATCTGGACAGATATCATGGGGACGACTCAGCTTTCACAGAATTTGACAAGGCCAGCTGCACTCAGCCAACAGAACTCATTAACGTCGTCATTTTCCCAGATCGACCGTTTCCCCCGTTCAGATTCACAGGATTCTAAAAATGTTTTATTGATACACATGATTGAGGCCAACGCATATTACTCACTCTTATTTATCCGAATGCGTTCCCATGCATGTTCTCGATGGCATTCCCATTTTATAATTCCAAGAAGCCTAATCAAGGTCTTTCAAAGCAGCGGCATTCATGGAAACATATTTAATATTAACTACCCTATTTCTGTTCATACGTAAACAGCAAAAAAGAAAAAAGAAAAAAAAGTTCATATCAGGTAAAGCCAAAAAATGACAAGACAGAAATCAATAAAAATCAAGTCAGCAAAAATCAGTAACCTATTGACTCTGTATCACATTCCCAATTGTTCTAACAATAATTTATCTTACTTTAAAAACCTCAGAAGGCATTTCTTTAAATGTTCCTCTGAAATTCTAAGAGGAGCAGTGAACTTATTGAAACTTGGTTTTAAATGTTAGCATGCAGCTTTTTAAAAACCTATTTCCACTCCGTAACACCGAAAACCCCCCAGACTTGGCTTTTCGAGTTGCTGCAGACTTCTGTGCCTACACTCTGCTTTTTTAGCTGTTGCCATTACAATGGAATCTTTCTCCGTTTCCCTATGACCTCTGACCTTTAAAGGTAAGGCAGACAGCTGTGGCAAACCTGATCTCGTTTTGCGCCTGTGGCATTTCTTTTTTTCTTTATCAAGTTCAATAACCCGCCACCCCCCACCCCCCCACCCCCTTACCTCCACCCAATCCCACCATCCTGCACCCCCCCCCCCCCCCTTTATTTTTTTTGGAACACTTCTCGATTTGCAAAAGTGATGGAAAACGAAAAGGGGCTCAAGGCTAAAACCTGTCCGTCTGTCACGCAGACGTGTGTCAGTTTGGGGGGACTCCTCGGCCTCCTGCCAGGAGAGGAGAAAAAAAAATAAAAATAAAAACTCCACTCCGCTGGCCGCCCACTCCCCCAGTACATAATCAAATAAACTGTCAAACAAATAAATTCATGCAATTTACAATCTGGCCAGCTTTTAGCCTAAACATGCATTTAACACAGTAAGCAAACCGCCACTAGTGCTAGACATACATATATTTATAGATGTATTTATATACATATATAAAATGGCGCACAGTAAACAGAACATATACATTAAGTGACAAATCAGGACACACTCAAAGGAAACGCAACAAGATCGCCAGACGCACCCCTTAAAGTGCATGAAAGTAAAATAACAAGTGCAGGACGTACCTCTCCCAATCTCTTTTTCATTTGTAACCATAATAATGAGTCAGGTCTTAGGGAAAGAAAGAAAAAAACCCTCAGAGAGATTGTGAAAAACAGATCCGCTTGACCTTTCCTTACCTTTGGCAGCAAACCAATCACCAGTACCCATATCTAAACACAGATGCCTGGAGCTAAACAAACTCCATACATGCGATCTGGAATTCACTTTACCCGTCCTGGAAAGTGAGAACAGAGCCATGGGCCCGTTCCCATTTCTTTTTTTCCACGTTGCTTTTCCTGCTCCCTCTGTTTCTAAAAGCTCTGATAAAATATTTTAAATATAAAACAGATTTTCCAAGAATAATATAAGTGCGATTAAAGGCGACCAAAGCGCAGAAATAAAAGCACTTTTTATTTTTTCCGCTTCGAGGAAACATTAGAACAGGGGTCAACAAACAATGCGTGTCATCTCAACGAGAGGTCGCATGGAATAATTTGTCAGGACTGCGCGGTAACGGCCGGGGCCACGAAAATGCACGCGGGCGCATTTAATAACGACGGCATTTCCAAGCCTGGTATTCATAGGCCATAACAGTGTTTCCAGAGGAAAAAAGAAATCACAGAGCCAAAGACCCACAATCAAGGCTCCCTCATAGCAGAACATGCTGCTTTCTCAAACGCTTGCACCTTGAAACAACTTAGACAACATCCAATATATCGCAGTATAAGGCAATGCAGCATATTTATGCATGCTAAGTATGTTACGGCTAACTCAAAGCACCTTGCCAGTCCTTTAGAATGGGGTTCAGAGACCCTCGTCTCCACCGGCTCAGTGTGCAAAACGGGGAGCAGTGCCAGCCGTGATCTTGGGGGAGGCCTTCAGACGGGATCGGGTTGCCTGGAGGCCTGTTGTAGACCAGCTGTCCCAAGTCCAAAGAAGCTCTGTTTGGCAAGACGGCAACAGAGGCGTGCCCCACCCCCACACCCCCCCCAACATTAACTCTGCACCAGTATCTCCTGCTTTCATCTGAGAGACCAACCCCCGCCCCCCGAACCCCACACACACAGGCTAGGGTTTCCATGGGAGGGAAGCATCTGTAAACCACGTCCACACACAACAGTGCCCTTCCCGATCGACAGAGACGCACGCGGCAAGCTTTGTATTCACGAAACAAATCCAAACTCAGATTTTCTCCTGGCATAGACGGCGCACCACCTTGAAGATCTGACTGATGCTGGTAGCCAAGGTCTGCAGTCTGACGGTGCCTATAAATTAAATCTGAGTTGGGGTTGCTTTGGCTCAGTAACAGTTTCAAATACAATTGCTGTTCAGCCAGTTCTAAAAGCATCCAGCTGGTACGAAATGCAGTATTTCATTTCCTACTGCAGAAAAAACCAGTGACAGCAACAGCCACTCCAAACCCCAATAAATACTACACAAGTGAAGGCTGAATATTAAAGCTGTTTGTGTAATCGTTTTCTGGGCTATTCACGTCCTCGCTAATGCATGTTTTTCACTTGATATTTCTACCAGAATCAGCATAAGAAATTATGAGATATTAGTAGACCATTTTCTTTTTAAAAAAATGAAATGTAATACGCGTCACGCATTTCACAATTTGAATCCATCAAAACTAAACGCAAGTTGGGATAATATAGATGATGTACGACAGGAAGACTGGAAGCTCACAGCAAGGATTGAAATACTGAAAAGATCACACTACAAAGCACACCAGGCATTATATTTTTTTCTTCAAGGTGAAAAGAAGTCAATCCTCAGAGGGCACCATCCACCAGATGTACACAGTTCTGGCCTCTTTCTCTTGCGACAGGACTGGGAGTCAAAACAAATCCAAGAGGATGTTTTTTTAGACACTGCCACAAAGTATTTAAAGGGATAGTGATAGGTTTAGACTAGAATATAATAGAATAAAATAGAATATAACTTTATTGTCTTTGGCCTCACCTAGGCACTGAAAAAAAACAGAGATACAACATATGCAGTTACATTTCACGATACACAGGTTGAGCATACAAATATGTAGAGCAAGCACACAAGATTCAGTCAGGCCATCTAGCCTTGTTGAGGAGCCTGATAGCATAAGGGATAAAGGACCTCTTATATCTTTCTTTTGGTCATAGGCATTCTGTAGCACCAGCCAGAGGGAAGCATCTCAAACTCAGAATGAAGAAGGTGGCCAGTGTCATGGCCAGAGCCTTCCTACGGATGGCTAGGTCACATAGGACCTCCCAATTCTTCTGCTGTCGGCCAATTAGCTTGCCAGCTATTTTAACAATCTTGGCCAGTTTATTCTTACTCTTTGTGTTCATTGTTTCCATAGGATACTACAATGTTGAACACTAGGAAGGTTTTTGGGAGTTACATGCAGTGCATTCTTTAGCTTTGGACCACAAACCCTTATGATGAGACCCTTAATGCCCTATAACTACCATTGTACCTGCCATTGTAAAGGCTGCCAGAAACTTCTCTAAGTATATGAAATATCCTTCATCGCACACAAAATGTGGGCCAATTGAAAACATAAACGAAAACAGAAATAATATGAAAAACCCCAAAAAATAAACTGTCCCTTTAAGGAAAAAATGAAGGCGAAAAAACACACACACACAAAAAAGCAAATAAAAGGAGTCCGGTCAAATTTCCCGCACAATTCGATTAGGGAGAGCACCAAGTGGAGAAGCCAACCAAGCGTGCGTTATTTAAGTGGTTGGTGTCTGGCGACAATCTGGGGGTGCGGGTGACTTTAGTGCTCCCCTGCAGGAAAATTCACACTTTGGGAGTGGTTTTCTCCCACCTCCCCGGTCCACGGCCCGGGCGCCTACCCTCACCAGCTGTGAAACGTGGCGGAGCTCTCTGACCTGGAAACCAAGGCCCTACTGACACGGGGAGACCTGTGAGGCCCCTGCTCTTCGGAAATTTCCCTCTGCCCCTGTCTCTTACGATTTTCCAAATCCGCCGGACAAATGATTAATGTGTACACTGGTGGTGCAAAAATATTTTTTATCCCATTAAATTCAACCAAGAGTAAACCAAGTAGCCTAGCTGCTTATCCTGGCATGGAACCAAACTAACATTATTAATTTTGATTGGAGGTGTAGGGGGGATGGCGCAGGGGCGTAGTGTAGTGGGGGTTTGACGTATCTTGTGAAAACAGGATACATTAGGGCATTATTTTTTAAGCTCTGCTTAGAGCAAGCTTAAGGGCAATGTTCAGCACAATTAAAGTACTGTCGTATTACTTTTATAATGTGAAAAGTTCAAAAGTTCACATCCTAGGTTTTTTAATTGACCAGTGAATATGACTGAGCCCAGATTAACACACTGACCTTCTTCTTTTGGAAAATGTTCGAGCAGCCGTGGAGATTTTAAAACTTTTAAAGATTGCTGGATTAGGTGTGTATTTTCATTTTCATTTATGAATTTTTTTTTTTTTTGCCTGGAGCTTGTGAAATGTGCAACGATAGTGTAGTTCATAAAGCAATTTTGGTTATGCTGGCATTTGTTAATGTCTGGCTCTGTATTGCTGGTGCTCAAAGCATTTACATACAGCATTTTGTGAGCTTCAGAAGGCATGAAAGGTGCTATATGAATTCAAATTTGGTTATTTATTCAACATTGACATATATGCACACACACAAACACGCACAAAAGCGCGCACACACACACACACATACACAAGCACAAATACACTTTGGAGACACAACTGTTAGGTCCACCCTTTGAGGTTGAGGCATTAACGTCACCCTTATGGCATTAACGCGCCATTGGCACTGAAGTGTTTTTTTTGCCTGACATTGACAAGCCCTCTTCTGCTTCTTATGCTGTGACTAACGGTGACGGCGGCTATTACTTACTGCATAGATAGCTGTCCAGCAGAGCCAGGGCAGGCTAATGGCGCACTCTGCTCTCTCTCTCTCTCTCTCTCTCTCTCTCTCCCACTCTGTCTCTCTCTCTCCTTCTCGCTCCCTGTCTCTCCCTCTCTTTGAAAGCAAACAGTCCCAGTCTCCACTGCACCGCACTGACCTGCGCCGGAGAGACAGCGGAAACCAGGAGGTGAAAAGAGTCCCGCTCTCTCCCCGTGCCAAAAAAATAAATAAAAACGCTTCGCCAGCCAAACCTCTCGATGACCCCTTTTTATGCGGCTACATTTGCCCCTGTCCAGCAAACCCAAAGAGAGGCTGGATTAATGAGTCATTTTCAAAGAGGGTCGGCTACATTTTCTTTCAGAGAATTCTCAGTAAAGGGGGGGTGTGGTGAGAGGGGCCAAATTCAATGCGATTTTCCCCTTTCATCTGCAAACTTTCGCTAACTCCTAATTGTTTTCTATGAGCACGTTTGTGTGTGCGGCCATGATCCAGGTTATTTCTGCTGCTGAACTCTTGATATGTTGCCTCCTCTGTGAAAGGGAAATGTGTTTGTCTCTGTTCAAACAGCAGCTCTAATTTGCTCAGACTTCCAAGTGAAATTAAAAACAGACCCCCCCCCCCCCCCCCTCCAAAAAAAACCCAACAATGACAAACAACAACTAAACAAAAAAAGTAGCGCTCCACAAACACGTCGAAATGTCGCTGCAACACATCCCGCCTTTCGCTCTGCAGCGCTTGTTCAGCGAGTGATTTTCCTGTCCCTGTTTAAGCGCTTTCGCTGACTGCCAACATAAACAACCGTCTGAAAGAAGTGCTTCAGAAATTCAGCTCATAGGAGGCACACCAAAGGCCTTCTTTAAAAAAAACATAACCACTGACCTCCCCTCGGAAACTTCGCTTTTTCCCCCCGGAGGAATGAAGGAGACGTAATGGCTTTTGATGCTCAGTGACTCGGAGGAGGAGAGAACCCTCGAACCAGCGCAGACTGCTGTTCGGGGTCCAGGAATGCCCCGTTGGATATCGGCGGTACACGCTGTTCGCGGGTTAAAAAACTATGTATCTACGTATTTGGTCGTGGACCTACGCTTCTCTGTAATCCCTTGCCGTTGTTATTGCTGTGATTTCTGACGCCTTGTGCTCCAATCACCTCCATGCATTTTGTATGTGGATGGACACAGATTGGTGTGTTTAGTGTTCAAAACTGTAACAGGAGAATCATAGATGCTTAATGGAATGCAATATGCCCTTATGGAAAAAGAATATACTGCAGTATATTGTAAGTATATCAAAATTATCGTCACTATTTAAAATATACTGCAGTATATTACATTTCCATAAGGGTGTCAATGTTACAACGTGTGCTCAAAAGAAAGAAGGGGACGGGGTGTGGATGGGTTCTCATCATATCCCACAACAACAGCTAACAGTAATACATTAATATCATTTCAATAACAATGAATCACCCCCCTCCTCCTCCCCCCACAAATGTTCTTGGAACAAAAAAAACTATATATAAAAATGGTGTATTAAAATTTCGTGGAGACGGGCTTCGGATAGGAGGATAGGACTTTTTATTTTAAAATGTATTTATTTGTCTTCTTTGACCCGGTGGCAGAGAGCTCATGATGTAATTAAAGCGGGAGATTATGATGCGTTTTCATCATCCCCGGCAGTCTGGATTACCGGCGGCGGCATCACAAGGGCCAGCCGGAGATCAAGGTAACACCCTGATCGTCTGACACAGGGCACAGTCATTTGAGGACACGGCCACGCCGCGCCGTGCTACCTCTCTCTCTGTCTCTCTCTCTCTCTCTCTCTCTCTCTCGTTCCCTTCCTCTCTGTATCTCTCCCGCTCTCTCCTTCACGCACAGAAACCTCTCTGGTGCTCTTTCTTCCTCTGCACAACGCAGAAACATTCTGCGCCTGGGATTTTGAAAGGGCCCCGGTTGTCCGTCTCGCCCTTGGGTATGTATCGTATTCTGATAGGTGAGAAGTGTCCGGTTATACAAAGCTTTTACATTCGGTAATCCCTTTCACCGCTGAACCCCTTCCATAAAACCCTAATAGCTCATTTCAGCAGGGGATTAAGCCTGTCTGAAGTACCTCTATCCCCATTGCAGGGCGAACTGCTTCCATGGACACAGCACTGTTCAGCCAGTCCGGGCTACTCCTCAGACAAAGTGTTACTGGCTCCTTGGAGTGTCGGTCCATGGCTTTGCCCGCCCCCTCAAAAACGTGGCTGACCCATCAACGCCAATCCTTTGGCCACAATTGTTCACAATGAGTCTAAGAATCTTGGATTGAGCACTTCACACACAAAATTCTCATTACCAATAAATACTTTACCCGACACACAAATCTCACTGCTTCACACTAAACAACTCAATGCAAAGATCAAATGAAGTCCAGGCTATAAAAATATATCAGGTGCTGATAACTTTAGTTCTGCCTCCAGTATCGTATCAAGCCAGAATAATGAATAACTATCCAGACTGGTTTGTGTTTAAGCAAATCCTGGAGGGGCACACAAAATTAACTGCTAATACGCTGTGCTTTTGAGGACCAACTGAACAGCAATGGTTTTTGTGAGATTTTGCTAGGTAAGATAAAAGTGTGTGTGTTTATGTGTGAGCGTGAGTGAATGTGCGAATGTATGTGTGTGTAATGAGCAGTAGGCTCCCCGATGCTCCGGCTGCTTGGCGGAGACGGCCTGACAGGGGGAAGCTGTCGGCGGAGCACAGGGGGGCCGACCTCAGTGCGGCCGCGTCCATCAAAGAACGCACCTGGAGGGGCCGGGCTCCGCCCCCCTCCCTGGAAAGAGCACATCCAGATGCAGGGGCGGGGGGGATCAGGGCGGTGTGCGCTCTGCCGTGACCGGTACCAGATGTGCTCCACTGACCCAAATCACCCAGGCAATAGACATGCCACATAGGCCCAAATCACACATACCCACCGCACAATCAACCACACACCTGTTTCCATTCACGGGGAGCTGGCCTGGGAGCGGTGCATGCTGGGATGCACTGTCATGTTTTCGCATTCCTGTTTTTCCTTATCGCCTGTCAAAGACATCTCTGGAACCTTCTGTTGGGGATCCAGTAAGTGGCTTGAACAGATTTACATCTATATATTAAAAAAACAAAACACCAGGCATATGGTGGAAATATAAATGTATTTCTCATTAAAGCAGGTTTTGAGTTTGCCAATATGTTTTAAGATTTCATCTGAGCCCTTGTTTCACATCAGTGATTGTGAATTAGCTTAAGTAAACACACCTGCATGACCCCCAAAGTACTCAAAAGGTCAAAGTCATTCAAACATTTAAAGAATGATAATTAAATTACCCTTGGTGCTGAATAACTCTAATTTGGTAGCTACACAAATTGCTTCCAGCTTTTGTCTTCTTCAAAAGCCCTGGGTCAGAGCCCTTTAAGCTCAAACATCTCATAAAATAAGACCTGCTAGTTTGAACAGCTGTTCATTTTCCAAAGTACAGTAAACAAAGATGCTTCTCCCACATTACATCTTTTTTCTATTTATCATGTTGCTGAAGAGGTGAAAAGTTCAAGGGAATTATTATTATTATTTTTTTCCTGGAAGCATATCCACACACATCAGTCCGTTAAAGAGCAATAACATTGACCGCCGTCCCCGTGAACTTAGGAAAACAACAATGACATACGCTGGGGCAAATGAGGTAATGAAACTGGTTTTTGATTTATGAATTAATATAAAATTGTCACTGCACGGTATTAGGGGATTTAGAAAGCCTCCAGACTCAGGGGCTGTATTTCAGTGGCCTTGTGGGCTACCCCACCACCCCCACCCCCCCCCACACACACACACACACACACACACACACACACACACACCATTGTAGTCCTTGTGAAGTTCACCCATCGTGGTGCTATAACTCTTCGTTTAAGCATGGACCTGGTCCAGGTCGTCCACTACCTGAGTCTCTTTGAAGAGCGACACATTTGCGAATGTATTTAACCATGCTCTTTGAGGTTAATGAAGAGACATGGGGGTGTCGCGCAATGAACAGTTTGATTTCTGTTATTTGTTGTCCATTTCTAAAATGAAAAGACTGACACAATTATCCAGCGTTTGAGGTGGTGACGATCCAGAAGTCTAGTGCTGCTGCCTTCCTTGAAAATAAAAAAACGTCCTGTTAAGGGGACTGAGAGCTTGTATCAGAAATCATGATTTTGATGTGTTGTTCTGGGGCGCATTTTAGACTCTTTATGAATGTTCTGCTGTGTCTGAAAATGTAAATCCTGGTAATTCAGAGCTGAAAGCATGTCCTCAAAGTGTCTATGTTGCACTATTGTGTGGGAGGAATTGGAGGCCTCAAGCAATATTTTGGAGATGCAGAGCGCTTCAGGGAAGGGCTAAATCAAGCCAAAATGCTGAGACAGCAATAAAAATAAATAAATAACTTCACGGGTAAACTCAGCGTGTAGGGAGTCGCAATCGATTGTTCTACAGAATTTAGGCGGGCTTTTTTCTCCTGTGATTGGCCATTGTTCTCTGGATTTTCTCAACCTGCCTGGCTTGTGAACGAGGTCCTTGGAGATTTCGTTATTTTTGAGGTGAGAGGGGCGTACGTACAGTATGGGGCTTGCGAAGCCTTGAATTTTCAAACAGACAGGCACGCACAATACCCTCAGCCTGTATCCATCATTAAAAGAGCCCCACCACATCATTCCTGTAAGTGACCTGTGGACACCACAGCCCCCCACCCCCCCCCTGCCGACAATGTGTGTGTATGAAACCACTTTCATCATCTCCCACAGTAGAAATGAATTACTCTCATCCACATTCAACCTTGACACACACATATATATACATATATATATATTTCTTTTTTTAACCTGACTCCCTCTTTTTCACAATAGCGTCAATGGTGTTTTGACAGGATTGTTTGGCCAGCCACACAGTGCAGATGTATTTAATTTATTAACAATGCTAATTGATTTAGAAGTAATCAGGAAACACTGTTAGCCCAGGGAATGAGACTCAAGACCCACGCAAGCATAACGAACCAAACTCTTGCGTTAGGTCCAGGATATGAGGTCACCGTCCGTGCCAAAATGGCGGATATAGTAAACTCTGCTAACGTTCCTGATCCAAACACCCACAGCGACCTCAGCTGCTGAACAATAGCACTCAGTCTCTAGCATGGCCTGATGTTTTACATGTGTAAAATGTTTCAATTTCTTTTCTCTCCTTTGAACTGGGTTCAACATTTAACACCTACAGCATGCTTCGAGCAGTCTGACAATAACTCTCTAGCATATCCCTCAATGAACCATTCCCCTTGCAGAAATATGACTGCTTTGGTTAGTTTTGTTGTTGAAAATATCAGATATACAAACACAAAAACAGACGTGTGTGTGTCTGTGTGTGTGTGTACGTACGTGTCTGTCTGTTTATGTGTGTGCGTATGTGTGTGTATGCGTGTGTGTGTATCCATAATCATCACTTTCAAACATCACTGTGTGAATACAGACAGCTTGCAATGTTTGGCTGCTAACATACACACATGCACACAGACAGTTCTATGTTACACTATTACATATTATTGTTATTATTATTATTATTGTTGATGTCCCCAGTTAATGCAGTAAGTAATATTCCTACATGTACACCTACCATATATATATGGTAGGTGTACAGTGTACATTCCTTTATCTAACCATAAAAAAGATATTTCAAGATTTGAAAACCCTTCCCTGTTATGTTTGCAATACAGGCTGAAATCAAAGGAAACTGGCTATTCTAGCACGTAGTGTTCAAGCATCCCAAACCAAAATGCACAAGTGAGATACGATATAATGGATCCCAGAGTGATTTTCGAATGTAAACACAGATTGCTAGTGGTGGAGAGCCGCTGCTCCCGACAGGGTGTTCAGCGCGTTAATAAGTACCCTCTTCTAGGGGGGGGGTGGGGGCTGTAGGGTAGAAGAGGCCCAAGAGCCACTTCAGAGTTGGAGCACCTCTTAATTTAACCTCTGAAGTGCCAGCCACACTCATGCACCTCAAGGCCCACCTTAAACACCCCACGAGCCTCTGCTTCCCATTATCGTTTGATTCATATTTTAGTTTTTTCTTTTATTTAGTTTTTTTGGGGGAGGGGTGTAGAAAGCATGGACAAAGTCAAGATGTCCAGCTACAATTGCAAAATTTAACTGATAAAATGTTTATTGTATGAACACATTCATTTCACAGGCTAGTTCACACACACACACACACACGCACGCACGCACGCACGCACGCACGCACAAATGCAGGCACGTACACACATACACACCTAATTTATTTGATCATTCATTCATATTAACATAGGCCTGTTTAATTTCACAATCTGACACCTGCTTTCTTTTTTTACTCGGAAAAAGTTAAACTACTCCCCCACCCCACCACCACCTGTCATTAAGCTTTGAGTTTTCTGCAGAAACTATAAAGATCTTGTGCTGTGTTAAATATTAAGAGCGCTAACCCAGGCTGCAGGGTGGAGCCCGCGGAGTTGAAAGAGCCTGCTCCCGGAGCGAAGGCCCCGGTGCTATCCAGCTGTTCAGCTCTCTTCAGGGACCACCGCTCCGCACCAGGGCTGGCCTTTTCTCCGTCCCCAGTGCTCGGATGCATTGTGAAGGATCATTATCCCACGATGAGGGGGGCTGGTCCGGGTAGGTGGGGTTATCTCCTTCTCTTGTTGAACTCCAAATAAACTCTCCATTCAGCTATTGCATTCCTAAACCTGGCGCATTCACCAGCAAATGGGCCCGGACACCTCCAAGATCTAAAGCAACTCCAGTGAGGTGCAATTACCCAGACTTCAGGGCCCTCAACTCCACCTCCCACCCCCCTTTACCTCCCGCCAATGGCTCCAACACACCGCTTCCAACAAAAGGGGGCTTTGTTTACGAAGAGCGACCGCCAAGAGTTCGGGAGCGGTCGGGGGCTGTCAGCGGACGTGTCCGCTGAACGCTACGCAGATCGGTGAGAAGTTGCATGTGTGCGTTCCCTCAAAAAAGGACCCCCCCCCCCCCGCCCGGGTGCCTTCTCCCGTCCGCTCATTTAAAACACGTCAGCTCTGCGTCTGCAGTGCCCAAGCCCCGTGAGTGAAGAAGCACATGGAAGGTTTTTTACTTTTTCAAATGACGTAAGCTTAGCGGAAACTGTTCTATGAAACAAAAGGCAGAACATTTATTTGTGAAATGAGTCCATTTGCATATTAGTGATAAACTCTTTAATTTAGAAATATATTTTATCTGTAGATATCTGGATTAAAGGAAAAACAATTATGACATATACTGTACAAAAATGCAGCACAGCAACCTGTTCTATACATAGCAACATACTAGTGTTAGTGTAGTGTAGTGTAGTGTTAAACCAACTCTAGCGGTGTTTATATGAGTCCAGTAGGGACAATATTTTCTCTCTTAGATAAAGATTATCAGAGATGATTTTACACTGATTTACATATGTCTGTGTAGCACAGCATAGAGTCAGGAAGCCTGTAACATACTTTAGCATAGCCACCCAAACAGCAGTCTGAAGTAGGAAGAAAGGCAGTTGAATTTATGAGACTTTCATCACTGCTCTTTATAGCGCTGCGAATACAAAGTGTGAACTCTGAGACTTGGCTCAACACCATGGACAACATGCTTCAAAGCAGTGGGCAGCTACAGGCCAATCACAGGACACTTCACCTGGTTTTGAAAGTGAGTGCAGGCCTCTTTTAGGCGTGGTGAGTTTTGGGTTTGCGAGCGTGAGGTAATGCGGTCTCTCTGTGGCCTTGCAGCTGTGTCGAAGCAGCCCCACTGTTAGCCATTATGTACCTATTAGCGCTGATTATCTTCTGATAGCCGCACACCAGTTGCTTTCAGTCAGCCTGACAGTCGCGGTGCTTTGTTTAACCTTTCAACCACGAGGGCAGCGCCCTGGCCGACGGGACGGGAGAAATAATTAGGAGGGGGGGGGGGGGGGGGGGGGGGTAGCCCAGGCACGGGAACGATGAGGCAACGTGGAAGCGTTTAAGGTACTCTGGAGAAGCTCTTTTAAAAACCGCACCCTCTCTCCAGAAATACGCTTGGAGAGACGCGGTACACGATTACCTTGACCTTCGCGGCTGCTGATGTTAAAGTTATTTCCTTTTGTACAAAAACTAAAACTCTCCCAGAGAACAGAGGGAAAAAGAGAGAGGGAGAGAGAGAGAGAGAGAAAAACACTCTTTTATAATATATTCCTCTTATCTTTACAGTGAATTCCATTATGTATTCATCCATAAAGTTTGGATGTTTATAGTCTGTTCCTCACAAAACGTCCATGAGAGTTGTCTTTGCATATCTGGCTGGCAGACATATTCAATTTGCGGTTATCGCTGCTCTCCGTACACGTGTACAGTTATCGCGGCCTGCGAGTCGTCGGCGGCGTCGGAGCAGCCTTTCGTCCCCCACACCGTGTTTACCTCACCGTCATCTGAAGGGTTTCTGTGTTCGGTCAAAGCTGCTACAGAGACGGCGCGGTGGAACCCGGGGCTGGCCGACCTTGGCAGGGTCCGGGGCGACGGGAAGAGAGCGGAATCACATAAATAAGTAAATATGCCGAGCGGACCACCTGCCGTTCGGGCTGCTTGTGAACTGAGGCCAGGTTATGCAAAGCAGAGTCCGAGAGGCTGCCCTTGCTGTACAAGCTGACCTGTGAAAAGCAGCAGAAACACCTGCCTTTCATTTTAGGGGGTGGGGGTGGGGGCACTTACAGTATAGGTGTGAGGGAACGTGATAAGGAACAATGTCTCCACTTTTCTGTAAAAAGCATTTCTTTTTCATTTTCTTTTATTTTATTTATGTATTTCCTATATGTAATAAATGTGTGAAATTCACCCTCTGATGTGTGACTGAGTGGAGGGGTGGCTGAGGGGGAACAGGCCATTGCTGGGTCAAGTTTTTTACATCATCTGAGTGTACAGTGAATGCGCTCCCAGCGGAGAGCAAGTGTGTATAAAAACACGGAGGGAGCTGACCATTCGTCAGCCGCGGAGACGTCACTATCTCCTCCTGCGCCCTTATTTTGAAGGGAAAGTTTGCGGGGCGGGGCAAAGACAGGGTTCTCTTTGCCCCAATAACTCACAAGCCTAGGCATTTCACCAGCCTTGGACATGCAACCTGTCTTCTGTGCAGCAACAATGCCCCATGGGATATGGAGTTGAAGTGAGGTGACGTCTGTAGGCAATCGATCTTTGTAAAGCAGAGGAAGGTAGCAGGTCAAGGAGGAGGGAGCAGGGAAAGCAAAGGAAGGTAAACAGCTGATGTAAGAGTTGGCGAGAGGAGGAAGGGTTTATACATGCTGGTACTATCAAATCAACAAAGCTTCTCCATGATTTTCTCCTCTACACTTGTCTCAGCGTCTGCTCCCTACTGAGAACTCAAAAGATTTATTATTGTATTATATTTGTCACAAACAACCATGATTTCTGTCAATCATGCCTCCCAAAACATGGGAACTTTCTTCTGTGTGAAAAAAGAGAGCTTTACTCAGGACAGCAATTATAATAATTTATATATCATATGTGTATGTTTTTATATTACAAAAACGGGAGCACTTAAATGGATCAGACTCTGGCGCCTGTTATCCCAGCATTAACCTCCAGCCCTCCTCATACCCGTGAGGTGATGTGGGTCACACTCTGTCTGAGAGAACGGCGGTGAATAAGGCCAGTCTCCATTAATGCCACGGTACAAATAACAGGGCTAAGTGCCCCGGCAGACAGCGCGTGGAAGCCTATCTCCCATAATCCTGCGTGTCTTCTTAACCAGCCGACGGGTTTATCTGGAGCTAACCAGGACAGGAAGGGCAGGGCAGGGCAGGCCGTTCAGCTGCCCCGCCGCGACCCCTGGTGATGACACTCGGACCGGGGTCGCGAACCCTTTAGCGCGCCCCGCAGCCACCTGGGAGAAAACGCAGCGCTCTTTATTTACAGGTTCCAGATTAGACGTTGTGACACAGTTTTTTTTCCCCCCGGTCGATTCCTCTGTCTCGGCCAGCGAGAGGGTTCAGATTGATTGATAACTCCCGTATCGATCACAGGGCTCACGCTGTGGGCCTGGCATGAAAGGGACTTTTTTTTCAGGGTGGGGGGTGGGGCAGGGGTTGGGTTAAAGCTGAGGCTGCAGATTAGACCTAAAAAATAATAACAAAGGTGACGGCGACAGAGGGCAGTGGCCAGGATTCAATCAACATTTTTGTCAACAACTTTGAAGTACAAGTGAACGCAGGTCTGTTGTTTTGTCTCATCGTTGCTTTATTTTTCACTGAGGAATCTCTGTCACAGCGCTAACATGCCGTACCGCCATGACCCCACGTATCCAGGCAATGCGATTCTCAGTGTTCAGGTCACACCGTTCCCCGTTAACATACTTTTAAACAGCGTCGCATAGTCCACGCCGCTGATGACATTTTGAACACGTCAGCGATTTCCCGTGATCTTTTTCGCCGTCCATTCGATACTCTCTTTTTTTTGCACCTGCCCCCATTCACACATTGCTTTGAGGCCTTCTGTTTAGAGACGTAGGACAGATTCTGCTCTGCTGGCTCTGTGACACAGCTGAGCCTCAGAACGGCCGCGACCGACGGCTGTCCTTGAACTACCTCCGGCGCTTTTGGAGCTGAGGGAGCTTTTATTACAAACCCCCATGACGCCGTGTAACAGCACGTAACCTTGGGTGACCAGTTCCAGTTTTACATTTTTCGGATTCCTGCGCTAGTGTTTGCCTTGAACTTCACTGACCGGCACGGACTTGCGATGATGCGCAAGGGCATAACTCTGAAGGAGTTACATTATAATCCCCCCCCCCCCACCCTGCCTCAGGCCCCCGTGTGGAGCACCTGTCACCTCGGCTGGAGAAGGGTGAACGGGGGAGGGGAGGAGCTAGAGCAGCTGGGATTCTGCTCCTCCAATCGCTGAAATACATCCAGGGCTTCCTCTTCTAAAGCAAGGCAGGCCTGAAGCCTGAGGAAAATGGCGTCTGGCGTACCGCGATGTTGGCCTTTCAACAAAAGGGATACTCTGATCAAGATGTCCGTCTTTTCTCTGGCTTGTCAATAACCTTACATTTTCTGCGACGAAGGCCTTCAAGGGCGTTCACATAAAGCCACGTCTGCTGGTTATACTCATGAACTTGAAAAATCACCAACCGCCAACTTCTGTGAAAGGAATGAGGACATTTCCTTTGTCTTGTGTTATTCTGGAAAGTCACTGCTCGCAGTAATACAGTACAGTATAATACTGAAACCGTAAAGCTTCCTGTCTAATCCAGTTGACTTTGCATGTATTATTATAATTAAGGATTACAGGTTTATTTTTGGTCATAAGAACCCCCCCCTCCCCCCCAAAAAAAGCAATTTAAGACAATTCATTATCCTAATCAAATCTGGACAACTCTGTGAGTCATTAAATCAGGTCCACTCTATTAACCTTCAGGGGATGATGACCACAGACTCCATTAATGGAGCAAACTGTGCCCTGTGCACTGACTACCAGGATCCCAAGTTTAACACCCAGGATCTTTCATACCAGTCTCTTCTGCCATAATCTCTAATTCCTGTTGTGAATTTCAGTGATGTTAAATGGAAGACTTGCGTGCGTGCATGCGCACACACACACACACACACACACACACACACACACACACACACACAATAATTGCTGTTCCGAATAAAGCTCTCCTTGTTCACACAGAATGTTGTGAAAGCTGTGATTGACAGAAATAACATCATGATTGTTTGTGGAAAATATGGACAGTAACAATAATCTTTAATAATCATTAAAAAATAATCGTTCCTCCCAGAATAGAAGGTCCAAACATATCCAAACCAACACATCTGCTGGGAATGTTTAAACTTTAACAATGAAGACTCAAATATAAATACATTAACAAAAGGAAAAGATACCATGAGCTTTGCAAGGAGGATCTCTGAAAAATGGTGCCTTCATAGGAACTCAACATTAAACATTCATGTTGACCTCCTTTCTCCATCTCACATCCTAAGCCCCGCCCCGATACCCCCCCCCAAAAAAAAAACAAAAAAAACAAAAAAAACAAACAACAAAACATACTGGAATACTTCCCTTTTGTGTGTTAAAGCGTGAGTGTGTTCATGTATGTGTGTGTGTGTGTGTGTGTGTGTACAGAGAGAGAGAGAAGGGAGCGATTTCTTTTTTTATATCGTTTATTTTAATTAATCAGATTAGCTAAAAGCCTCAGCAGCCTACCTTATGCTTTCGAGTGGCATCGTCTTATGGGTCCCTGCATTCCGTTAAGCACTTTAGTAAGATCAGCACCCCGGGAGGGCGATAAGAAGATTAGGGCTGATTAAATTCCTATCAGCGGAATACGAGCGGGAGACCTGCCAGGACAGCGGCGTTCCGTGGCGTGCTCCTCTGCCTCCTTCTCCTGTTTATCTGTTGCCGTGGCGACGCGCCAGCTGCCGTCAGTGGCGGGTCTTTGCGTGAGGCGCGTAAGCGGCGCGCCGCCGTCGCGCGCGCTCACACAGATGCTCGCGGGCCCCCGCGTTTTAGGTCTGTTGACCTCAGATCACCGAGCGACTGGCCCGCGATTTAATTCCCGAGCGTCTGACCAATGTGGGGTGCCAGATTTGTTTATCCTTCTTTTTTTTCCTGCGGTGAGGGCAACCCGAGGTCAGTGGAGGTTTTGCTGTCCAAATACTGGTCACTTTCTCCTCCTACCCTTTACCCCTCCTGCCCTGCCCTAAACCCTCGCCGCCCTCCCTTGACCCCCACTCCTGTTGCTATAGTTACCGTCTGTGGAGAACTGATCACAACCGATCAGTGGAGGAGGAGTGACTGTACACTAGACAAAATAGTGGTAGTTTTTCTTTCTTCATGTGTCAATGAGCCAAGCTGTCGCCGTGCCTGAACTGCGCAGGTTATGTGCTTCTGAATGGCCGGGGCTGAACTGCAGGTTATGTGCTTCTGAATGGTCATGGCTGTAAAACTCTGCAGCTCTTACATTCCTCCAGCCGGGCCACTTGGCCAGAAAAAAACACAAAACACCGTCAATATGAGAGGGAATGCACCCAAAGCACAGTTACTCTGGGCCACCTCACATTCCTAGTTTTACCACAATTCTATGGTCCTTGTGGCGTGGCCATATGACTATTATTTTTTAAAATATATGTAGTTTATATGTACTTTTTTTGAACTTCCATTTAGCTGCTACTTTAGAAAGTAGAAAGAAAAAAGAGAAAAAGGAATGAAGAGCATTTTGGACAGGACACAGGTGAGAAGCTGACTGCACAGGCAGTAGTAGACAGAAACAGTTTTCGTTAGTGAGCTAAGTAAAGTAAACTACCCTCGCTGGTAAAAGGGGATAATTTGGGATAATTCACCACAGGGGATAATTTGCTTTTTAAAATTTGATTAACCTTCTGACCGGTACTGACTATCAAAGGGCTTGCAGTGGAGTAGAGAAAGGCAGTGTGTACTGCATGCGTGTGTGTGTGTGTGTGTGTGTGTGTGTGTGTGTGTGCGCGTGTGTGTGTGTGCGCATGTGTGTGTGTTTGTGTGTGTGTGTGCGTGCGTGCGTGTGTGTGGGATGTGCATGTTTGTATATATATATATGTGTGTGTTCGTGTGTACACGCATACTTGTATATGTATGTTTGTGAGTATGGGTGTGCATATTGCTATGTCTATATGTGTTGATATGTTCGAATGTATGTGTGTGTGTCTATATGCATGTCTATGTGTGTACATGCGTGCACGTCTACATGCATGTACCTAAGTGTATGTACAGTATATACATGTATATTTGCATGTTTGCATAAGTATGTGTGTGTATGCGTGCAAGTGTGCGCATCGCTGCATCAGTGTGCAAATGGCGGAGGAGAAAGTGTGGGGGACAAGATTTCATATTTATTTTAAAAGAAAAAAACACTTTGAGCAGCCAGACAGTTTCCCATTGAAACACGCTGTAAAATACAGGGAGCTCGGCCTGGTCTGGTCTATAGGCCCATCTGTGGAGGTGAGCCGGGCCATGCTGCTGACTTCCAGCCAGCGTAACGCTAAATAGGGGATGCTAAAGGAGGTGTCTCGGAAGCGCTTCTCTGGACAGACTCAATCAGTTGTTGGACACCGCCAGGGGCGCTGACTCTGGTGAGGTTTGGGACAGGCGGAGCACAAGGCTCTGGCTCTCTGTCTCTCTCTGTCTCTCTCTCTCTCTCTCTCTCTCTCCTAAACTTAAGATATTTACTGGGGACCGGGATCCAGCCCCCTCCCGGTATATCGTTCCCCATGACCCAAGCGGGATGGCAGAGGGCTTATATCCCATGCTGGGACCCCTCCGCTCCACCCAAAGCCGCCCTTTCCAAAACCCAGCATTCCAGGAGAGGCCGAAGGCTTCCACATCCGTGCTCCCCCCTCAGACGCTACACGGAGGCAGACGGAAAGTAATGGCTCCGGGAAGAATGTTTGACAACTGTTTAAAGCTGTCTATAAGGCCATTATTCTGATAAATGGCCAACCTGGCGGTTAGAAGGAGGGGAGGGAAAGGCAGGAATGAAGCAGTAGGAAGTCAAGAAAACAGAGGCCTGGGCTATGTGGCTGTAACTAACCTCTCCCCATTCACCCCCATTAGCCAGCTAGCATGTGTGTTCAGCATGCGTGGGACAGGGGTGCGTGTTCTGGAGGGGATTTGGGTTTCGGGAGCCGTTTTTGGGGTGGGGTCGGAGAAGCAGGACCCAACCTTTCGCTCTTCGATTTGGGGGCACTACAATGGAAATGAAGATCATGTTCCTCCGGTATCGTACGACCACCTCAACACCCTGCAAGGACATCCACCAGCACTCCACCCCCCCTCCCCCCATTAACCCCCCTCCCTCGGCTGTGACCTCTAATCGACCGTTTGAACTCCAGAGTGGGGGTCAGGAGGGGTCCCACACAAAGAGGTCACAAAGTGGTCACTCCCTCTTCAAACCACGGATAGTGAATGTGATGGTGGTTTATTGCAGTGATTTATGTAATTAGCGCAGACAGGTTAGGGGCAGTGGTGGTGGGAGGTGGGAGGGAGGGTTGGGGGCTTTTAAAGAACACGGCGTCCAGTTCCCTCCCCCCACCCCCAACCCTGCCACACAATCCGCTTCTGAAAATAAATTCTGATTGTCCGCCGGACCCCAAACCTCCAGTGGCTCAGCCTTGAAGTAATTTAGCCTCAGTTCTCGAAAAAAGATTCATTCCCGCACCCCGACCCCTGAGGGGCTGCGGATAGCGTTTCCAGGTTTATTTAAACAATGCCGGCAAGCCAAGCGCCGTTCTGCAGACGGACGAAAACAAAACAAAACAAAGCAAAACAAAAACACCCTCTGATTAATTGGCAAGGCAAAATGTTCATCAGTAATGAATTAATTTAATGACAGGCAGCTCTAAGAAAAACAAAGCGCTTAAATCACTCGGCGACTCGGTCTGGACGTCGTGGAGCCAATTTTGCCGCCCTCCCCACTCCAGTCCCCCCCCCCCCATTTCCCCCCTGCCCTTGTTCAACCATTTGAATTCTGTGAACCGTGATGACCAAGAAAATGAAGACATTCTGAAGTGAGGCAAGTTTGGCTCCGAGCTCTCCTTCTTACATTCAAAATTTACAGTAGGACACTTTCCCAGTAACTTAAAGGCCACGTTTTGCTTGAGAAAAGTGCCACTGGAAAACGTGCTCGTGCCCGTGTGACAGCACATTCTGTTCTAGCAGCTCTCCTCCGCTAGCACGGCAGCATTCGCTGCGGCAGTAGAACACTGGAAACCGCAGGAAGTACTGGACTGAACTGAGTAGCTGGTCCTCCTGGATAAAGGGGCTTTTGGGCCCGGGAGATGACAGGTAGGCAGAACGCTGTGGTAATTCAGGGCTAGTCTGTGGGGTCGAGGAGCAGGGCCCACAGCTTCCTCTGCCCCCTTGGAGTGTCACAAAGAGCCCTGCCTGTTCTGTTGAGCAGTAACAGGTGCAGGGCAGCAATAGCTCCACAAGACCCCTGGACGTCTGGCCACTTTTCCCAGGAAAAGACAGACAGAGAGAGAGAGAGTGTGTGTGTGTGTGTGTGTGTGTGTGTGTGTGTGTGCCTGTGTGTGTGTAAGAGAGAGATAGAGATAGATAGAGAGAGATATCAGGGAGAGGGCCTCTAAATGGAACATTTTTTTTCCCAGGGACTTGAATTTATACACAAATAAACAGAAGTGTCCTTGATAACTGCCAAAATGAACAGCATATTTTCCCTCCCCCCAGACCCTTATAAATTAGTGGCGAAGCCATTATCCCATGATATGAATAATACGGTCCCAGCAGGGGAGGCAGGGACGGTTCGTACAGAGGCCTAGAAGGACGGAGTCCGACATTGGGACTCATAAAGGCAGAAACAAACAACACGCACGATAAAAGGAAACGACTCAATGTGCTCACACGTCACTTTGGTCCGGGAAATATCTTCACTCAAACGGCTGGCTGTTTTCCAAGCCCTTCTTCAGAGACTGGGAGCCACAAAGTTGTCTGAGCCAGGGAACAGCATGGACTCCGAGTCCAGGTTTTGTGTGCAAGTATTTATGCATGCACTCAGCATCGTGCGCACAGAAAACACACACACACACACACACACACACACACACACACACACACACACACACACACACACACACACACACACACACACACACACACACACACACACACACACATACACACACACAAACAGTACAATGAAACATGAAAACACATGAATACACACTTAACTAACAAACAAATATTAATGAATTGCCACAGTACCTTGATTAAACCTGATTAAACCGACAAAACTATTGATAGATTGATAGATGTGCTATTACTTAAGTGCTAGTTTTGTGTAAATTATGTTGGTTTTTTATTGTTTATTGAGTGTACAAATTAAAACCCTGTTAATTCTATGCTTTGGCCCAACTGGTGTCTTCCTGAAGCCGCGGGCCTGTTGGTGCACAGTGTGGAGGGAAGCTGAGACAGGCAGGCGGTCATTACTGTGAGGAAGAGGAGCGTTCATCTCCCCTCTATGCACATTTAATCATGAGGGATCACGGACCAGCTATGAAGGATAGGAGAGGTCAGAAGGGTGAGACCATCCAGTGGCCAGCCTGCATATAAAACTCACATATACACAGCCATCCACACACACACACACACACACACACACACACACACACACACCACCCACAGACACACACAACACCCACAGACACACGTGTACACACACACACACACACACACACACACACACACACACACATACAGACACATAGACCCACAAGCACACACACACAACATCCACAGACACGTGCACACACACACACACACACACACACACACACACAACATCCACACACACACACACACACACACACAACACCCACAGACACACGTGTACACACACACACACATACAGACACATAGACCCACAAGCACACACACACAACATCCACAGACACGTGCACACACACACAACATCCACACACACACACACAACATCCACACACACACACACACACACACACACACACCACCCACAGACACACACAACACCCACAGACACACGTGTACACACACACACACACACACACACACACACACATACAGACACATAGACCCACAAGCACACACACACACACACACACACACACACACACACCACCCACAGACACACACAACACCCACAGACACACGTGTACACACACACACACACACACACACACATACAGACACATAGACCCACAAGCACACACACACACAACATCCACAGACACGTGCACACACACACACACACACACACACACAACATCCACACACACACACACACACACACACCACCCACAGACACACACACACACAACACCCACAGACACACGTGTACACACACACACACACACACACACACACACACACACACACACACATACAGACACATAGACCCACAAGCACACACACACAACATCCACAGACACGTGCACACACACACACACACACACACACACACACACACACAACATCCACAGACACACACACGCCCACGCACACCACACACACATACATACATGCATGCACAAAGGTACACACACACACACACACACACACACACACATACACAAATACACACACATACACACATATGCACAGATCATTTAAATACGCACACAAACACACACACACATACAAACACACCTCTGTAATTGACCTAGAGAGGAGCTCATGGTTGGCAGTGTTGATGGGGGTCAGGGGGAGTTGGCGGTTGGCGGGGTGTGCGGGGTCTGTGCAGAGCGCGCACCGTATAGCGCTCAGCAGAATGCTTGTGAAGCCTCCGGCCCCCAGAGCATGCATGTGGCAGCCCCCACACATGCTGAGAAGGGTGAGCTGCTAAAACCTGATAATCCATAGACCGCATCTGCCCCAGATACCATCTTGATGTCATTGTAGATAGCTTCTTGTTATTACCAGGTATATAATCTAATCAAATCCTCTCTCTCCCCCCTGCCGAGGTGGACCAGCATCTGTCAATCAATTTGCGCTAATACAATCCATGTGAGGGTAATGAGTGAGGAATTCTGGAAATCCAAGATCCCAACCCTGGACTTAAGCCAGTGATATGAGACAAATTGGGCAGTTGACGCACGCCATAGGCTGCACATTGGGTGTGAAAAAAATGCACATTCTTTTTTTTCTTTTTCCTTTCCCACACAAAGGCAGAACAGGGGTCTGGAATGTTTTCATCCTTTTTTGTTGGAATGATGGACAGACACCCCCCAAAATTTCCAACAACCCCACACACACACACTTCCGGCCCGGCCTTGATCCTGGGGGGTAAAGTGGCAATGGCGGGTGAAATGGAGCGGATTATTGAAAAGTCCAGCTTGCAACACAAACCTTAGCTGCTACACCCCCCTGTGCTAACCAACCCCCCCCCCCCCACCACCCTCCTTGCCCAACCTCGAAAAACAATATCTTCATACACAAAATTAATAAATAGCTTATGGGCAGGCCGTGAAAGAAGCCCAATGTTTTCCAGAACGGGCGGGGCAGGCAGTTACGCAGAGGTGACACCCAATGTGTTGCGGGGCGTGAATGTCAGGGGCGGGTCGGAGGGGCAGCGAGATGGGTGTCCGTATATCAAAGCGCGCAGTGACTCCGGGCTGCCATTTGATCCGGGCTCAGGAAATTCGGAATTCCAGGCAGATGAGAGGTGAAACCATGAGCTGCTTAAAGCGGGCTTGTGCAAGTGATTAGGGCCAGCTGTTTCCATTCACATTTCACAGGACTTGAACTCTGCAACCTGCCACATTTTTACTTGGTGGGCTGTGACAGACGGAGAGGAGGGTGGATGGTGGGGTGGGGTGGGGGGCGTGGGGTAGGGGTGTGTGTGTGTGTGTGCGTTTGCGCACGCGTGTGCACTTGTGTGTACACATGTTATTGCGCATGTGTATGCGTGTGGCCGCATGTACTTCCATGTGCGGGTTTGGGTGTGAGAGCACATGTGTTCCATGATATCCATTGGTTTAGAGCATCATGCACGGTAATCCCAGAATGCAACAGCTGACTGTCTGCCAGCAGGCCTCTCCCCACAGTACATGCAGTGATAAAGACAAATCTGGCCACAGTACAGGAAGTACTGGATTGAACCTCACTCTGTCAAAGTAAACAGAGTGATTGTGAGCAGCAAATACAATTTCTGTACAGCGCCTTTAAGATCTGGCATCGCAGGCTCTTTCCAATTGGCTTAACATCTGCACAATAGACACTCTGTTTTGCAAAATGCTTTCTATGACCTGTAAAATTAAGCTATGTAACCCCAGTACAGAGTAATGTATGGCAGTGCTCCAATAAGATATCGCAGCAACGTTCATAGTATGACAATCAATACCAATGCAAATGTGGTTTTGATTCTACAGTAAATTAAAACTGGTTGTCCGGGGTAAAAATGCAGTAGAATAGAGGATGCTTTCTGAGTAATGTTATAAATTTCTCTTTCTTGATTGTTAGGTTAAGAATAATGTCCTGCACTGACCTTTTATAAATTACCTGTAAAATGAGACTATAGCATTTAATATTATTCTGAAATGTTCACATGCAGAAGCCCACGTGAAGAATGGGAGACTCAGCGTAGCTCGAATAGCCACCCACTCCTCCCCATAGAGAGTGGGAGGAGGACTGAGAGCTTGGCTCAATCAACTTTGGCAGCCGTCGCAGAAGTCATTCGTATTTCAAAAATCACAGATGTCGCCAAAAATGTTGAGGTTTGTTTTCTGTCTCCCTCTAAATGCTACTTTCAATTAACATGGACTGTTGTGGGGAATGAAAGCTACTACATGTGAACACAGAGGTCCCAAGAGGAGCATAAAGCGGTAAGAGAGCAGAGATCAGGACATTTTGGGTCATTCCAAAACGGGGGGGGGGGGGGAGCGAGAGATGGAGAGAGAGGGGGAGAGGGAGAGATAGAAAAAGAGAGAGAGGCCTACTAGGAGCCTGTCAGAGACACAGAAGTGTACGGCGTGGGGGTACGCTGAGCGGGCGAACGCTACGCAGACAGCAGATGATGAGGGGACGGACGGAGAACGGCGCAGGCGCATAAAAGATTACTTCCAAACATGATCTGACAGCTGGACCCCCCTGACCTTCCCTCAGACTGCGCGAAACCCAGGGCTCATTTACATCATCTCCATGCCAAGTAATTCAGACACAATTTCTATTCCGTCGAGGGAGTCTTCGGGCCCCCGAAGGCTTAAGCAGCCGGGTTTAGAGTAATTGCCTACAATCAGGTGCCCACGTGTTACAGGCAACCTTTTACGCCGCGCGCCGCCCCCCGCGGTCGGCCCGCGAGCAGCGGGGTCGAGGTTCGAATTACACAGCGCTGACGATAACGCCGCGAGTTTCGCTAAGGCGAGAGCTGGGATCCTTTGACTCCGAAATCCCCCCTCGTTCCTCTTTCCACTCGCCGGGCTGAGTCACGCGTACTTGGCCTGTTAGCCGACGCTGAAGCTCCAATGAAGAGAGCTGCCGGTGCAAAGGCTGGTGGGAATAACTGCCACGCTCGCAATTTGGGCAAGAAGGACCGAAGGAATGAACAGTTGTCATGTCAATCATATCGGGCCTGAAACGCTGACAACTGACATTATGTACATGTATGATATACAGAGCGAAAAAGAATCACACAGAAAGAGTACTTTTTATTGAATATTTATCATACAAACACACACACATATCCCATATACATATACTGTATACTGTACATGTGTGTGTATACTATATATACTGTATACCTATGTAAAATATAAATGCAAAAACGATATCTAGACTACTGACATTGTCAAAACGATGTTCCATCACCACTCTTAGTCTTCTTTAAAACAGACAGATATTTCCACCCTGGTGCAATCATAAGCCTGTGATAACTTAATCTGTAATTAACAAGTCACGCCCACAAACCTCTGCCTGCGCGTGCTTCACGATATCCACCCGCTTGTCATTAGCGACTGATATATGCTTTTCATTTGAACCAGCTCCATATTCAGAAGCCTCAAGCATGTCCCGAAGCGTACGGCTCAATCTGCATTACACATATTAATCACAAACGGTTCCCTCATTTCACGCCGTTACTTCGTCACCTATCCAACAGAACACACTCTCCTGCCGCCATCGGGATTTATGTCGTATCTCACTGCCGAGTGCCGCGGAGCGAAGCGGTACCCTGCTTACAATCACCGAGGTGTTAATTGGGCAGCCATCGAAAGTTTGGCGGGCGAGAAAGATAAATATGCCTTGGGCATCCAATCGTGGATGGCATCTATCGGGCTTCAGCGGCCAGGAAATGAGAAGCTAAATGCGTTTCAGGTATTAACCCCCCCCCCACCCCCTCCAAGGGCTGTGGTATGGAGTCCCGGCCAAGCACCTTCACATGGGAAAATACCATGGGCAGGGAGGGGGGGGGGGGTGTACCTTGCACCGTCTCCTACTGCTCTCTAGATTGAGCCACAAATTAAAATTGCACAGCCAATTCTACATCTTGTTCCAATGGGCCTTTCCTCTTCAGAAAGAGGGGAGGTAGGCAGAGAGAGCGAGAAATAGAGCTGCCAGTTTATTTTCCCAGAGTTACTGACACCTCGCGGATCATATCTGGGCTCTGTTTTGGAATAAATTAAATAATCTAAAACATGTACTGTAATGAATCACAAGTTATTAAATGCTTGTGATTATTAGTGTATACAGTAGAGATTGTTGTGATTAATAGTGTATAGTGTATAGAATGCTGTGATTATTAGTGTATACTGTATAGACTGCTGTGGTTATTAATGTATACTGTAGAGACTTCTGTGATTATTAGTGTATACTGTATAGAATGCTGTGATTATTAGTGTTTACTGTAGAGACTGTTGGGATTATTTGTGCATACAATATAGATTGCTGTGATTATTAGTGTATACCGTATAGACTGCTGTGATTATTAGTGTATACTGTAGAGACTGTTGGGATTATTTGTGCATACTACAAAAATATAGACTGCTGTGATTATTAGTGTATACTGTAGAGACTGTTGGGATAATTTGTGCATACTACAAACATATAGACTGCTGCGATTATTAGGGTATACTGTATAGACTGCTGTGATTATTAGTGTATACTGTATAGACTTATGTGCTTATTAGTGTATACTGTATAGACTGCTGTGATTATTAGTGTATACTGTATAGACTGCTGTGATTATTAGTGTATACTGTATAGACTACTGTGATTATTAGTGTATACTGTATAAACCGCTGGATTATTAGTGTATACTGTATAGACTGCTGGATTATTAGTGTATACTGTATAGACTGCTGCGATTATTAGTGTATACTGTATAGACTGCTGTGATTATTAGTGTATACTGTATAGACTGCTGTGATTATTAGTGTATACTGTATAGACTACTGTGATTATTAGTGTAGACTGCTGTGATTATTAGTGTATACTGTAGAGACTGTTGGGATTATTTGTGCATACAATATAGACTGCTGTGATTATTAGTGTATACCGTATAGACTTCTGTGCTTATTGGTGTATACTGTATAGACTGCTGTGATTATTAGTGTATACTGTATAGACTACTGTGATTATTAGTGTATACTGTATAGACTGCTGGATTATTAGTGTATACTGTATAGACTGCTGCGATTATTAGTATATACTGTATGGACTGCTGTGATTATTAGTGTATACTGTATAGACTACTGTGATTATTAGTGTATACTGTATAGACTGCTGGATTATTAGTGTATACTGTATAGACTGCTGTGATTATTAGTGTATACTGTATTAGTGTATTCAACTCGGTCTTATTTGAAACTATTATAAAAACCTGTATGAGGTTTAAGCTTCAAATCTACTTCTAGGCCTTTCTCACAGGTCTTCTTCTGATGGGCTAATTACCTGGAGAAATAAAAAAACTGAAAAAAAACTGGCATTACCCTTATTGAAATGCAATATATTAAAAAAAAAATGGAAATACATATATTAGCAATATGTTGCAGTACTTCACAATATACGTATGTGCAAATATGCAAATACTTGCCACTTACTCGCCCGAAAACATGAGGGGGTTGCAGGTCTTAAAGTAACCCCTGTGATTCCGTCCCTATTGTCCCCAATGCACACAAGGGCGTTTAGCCTGCAGGGCCGATACGCAAAGGGGAAATGACAGCGACGGCCAGACGAGTGGACTCCGGGTCACGACACAGTCACTTCCCTTAACAGCTAATCAATCAGAACACTCAGGTCCACTCGTACATTGACATTACATCCTCAGTCCGCCAGTACGGAGGTTGGGGCCAGCAGGGAGAGGCACTCATATGAAGACCCCTTTTGCTAACACAGCAGTGCTGTGTTGTGAGGATAAATTACTTTTCAAGGATAACCTCGCACCAAAAAATCTCCTGTATATCTTACTATGTTGCTTTTTACCTCTTCTATATAACTTGGATTGAAACCTCTCAAATTTTGAGCATTTTTTTTGGTTCCCTCTACCGCCACCAATGTGTAGCACCCACCTGCGTGATGCACCAGCAGCCATTTTGCGCCAGAATGCTCACCACACATCAGCTGAGGTGGAGAGGGAGAGAATGATTTTAGCCAATTAAACTGGTGGGATGATTAGGTGGCAGATTGAGAAGAGCCAGGGGAAACCCCTACTCTATGATAAGTGTCATGGGATCTTTAATGACCAAAGTGAGTCAGGACCTCACTTTAACGTCTCATCCAAAAGATGGCATCTCCTACTGCGCAATGTCCCCATCACTGCACTGGGGCATTGGGATTTATTTGACCAGAGGGAAGATTGCCCCCTACTGGTCCACCAACACCATTTCCAGCAGCAACTTAGTTTTCCCAGGAGGTCTCCCATCCAAGTAGTAACCAAGGCCACACCTGCTTAGCTTCAGCAATTCAGCAGGAGCAACGTACATGGTGGTATGGCTGCTGGCACAGGCTTATGCTGTTATTGTAATGTCTTTCATTGATGTGGGACAGCACAGACTTGCATGCACATCCACTGAAATAGATGCGGTGTGCCACAAATTATTTTCCCACTTTTTTCAGCTGAGCTCTCAGGTCATCGATCGCATTGGAGGACGATAGCCTTTAAAGCAGACTGCACCGTACCCAATCGGCCTGAGGAGTCACTGTTGAGCAATAGGGTGGGGAATACCCTACTGGATTAAATCCGATTGGACACAATGTCTAACTATGCACTGCCCTGTGGGCCATAACTGCCACTGGCTTTGTCAGGATTCAGTTACAGTGTGGCATATCACTGTGCAAAGGGTCAAGTTGGACATATGTTTCATTACTTCATGCTACATGACCCTTCCACATCCCAGAATGCATTGACCAACCTGTCTTTATTTCTGTGGGTTTAGCAGACTATATTTTCCAAAATCACATTGTTTTGAACTCAAAACATTTATTTAAGCTGTAAAAGGATCTTTACTTATTTGGTTTGTGTACAGTGTGGACCTTGAATTCCTATCCATTTTAGCAGTAGCCTCATGCTTTCAGACTGAAGAGAGTGTCCAGCTTAACAGTGTATTTTAGGAACTGTGGGTGGGACTTAGAATACCATTCAAATAAAAACGTAAGCAATACCAATATAAAGCCTTGCATGCAGAGACGGAAAAAAGGCTGTATTACAGCGGAGGTTAGTAATCAAGAGTCCATTCATGTCTCACGTATTAGGGAAGAGGAATGTCATAGGATGGTGATGTCAGAGCCTGTGGAAAGAAAGAAAGTTTTGGGCACTGTGAAATCAGTTCCTCATGGATGTGCATTACCGACCTAGCATTAAGGTAGAAAACTGCCTAATAAAGTAGAAGTTTCTAATGAAAGTAGAAGTTACTTCAGTGTTGCATTTTTTTATGCGTGTATTAGTGGCGCCATGTAGGAAAAAGACAGGATTATACTGACAACTGTCATTTTGAGCTATCCAGCAGGGCAAATCATTTCAATATGACCACTCTACTTGATTCAAGGAAAGCGGAGGGAAATTGTCACAATTCCGAAAGGCAGGGAAAAGCCCCCAATGGATAGTCCAGCTGGATCACAATTGTCTGGAATTAAAGTCTAAAGAAATTTTCCAGAAAATTCCAAATGTTATTTTTATTGCCAGGCCTCCCTTCGGGAGTGGAGTTGGAACCCTCTTGCCAATCAGAATGCCCCCACTCTGAGCTCAGCGGCCTGTAATCTGTGATTAGGGGGTGGATCAAAATGTGTATTTTAATCTGGACCACAGGCTCTTTTTGGGAACGGGTAGGGGCGGAGGAAGGGAAAAGCACGGGGATTACAGAGTGGCGGGCCGAGCCGCTGCATCACCCGCGCTATCACCCTTAGCCGCCGTTAAAAAAAACATCTTAAAACGCCACAAAACATCAGCACAAAGGAACGGTCCCTGGGACTGGTCTCAATTGCCGTGGAGACTGAACGCTGCACGGCTGGTGGGAGAGGCGGCAATCTGGAGACTTGGGGGGGGGGGGGGTTGTTCGGGATTAACGCGGGAATACCAACAAAAGAGGAAAGCTCCAGGATCCAGCGCTGGGACCACGGGACCCCCCCCCCCAAATCCCAACAGGGCGCTAGGAAGAGAGGGGGGACAGGAGGGGTGGAGAAGCCCTTTTAAACAGCGATAGCCTACGAATTAGCGCTCGACTGTTAGCTAGGCATTAAGTTTAACCAGCGTGTAATCCTGCCCTCAACCGCACACGCCCCCAGCACCACTTCCACCATAAACAATTAAAAACAACCGTAAACTTCCCATAATTCCTCCAAACACACTTCAGACTCACTTCTTTTTTTATTTTGTACATTTAGTCAAACTTGCTAATCAGCTTTTTTGCAACCAGTTAACTTGATTGTAACGGTTTCAATTGGATAAATCTCTTTTGTAGGTTGAGCGTGATCCTCTTGATATAGTGTGTAATCATTAATTGCCCCTGCATTCAGGGCAGAATAAACAAAAAAAATAAACATATCTCGAAGTAACGGATTATTACATTAACGCTGCAGTGAATCAGAGCAGGGAAGTGTGTGAGTGTGAAACAACATCGATCCACGAAACATTCATTCCGGGAAAGGGGATGCCGACAGTGAAATCAATGGGCACATTCTTAGCAATAAGACGATGCTACAACGCCAAGATGTACTGATACATTTTATCTTTCACTTTCATGCTATTCCTCCTCCTTCACATGGAAGTGTTTCAGTTTTCTGCACGTATAAAATAGAGTCTCTGAACCCAAGCGGGGGTGGACAGGGCCCTCTATCCATTTCACCCCTGTTCCCCTCAACTCCCTCTCCACTACCAACTTTCCCAAACCCTCTGGAGCAGACACAGTGGTTACTGTAACTACAATTTATATTCACACATGTATTCATACGCTCAGAGGTAAAAACACATATACTAAGTATATACACACACACACACACACGCATACAAGCATGGGCACCAAAATGCGTACACGCACACACCCATACCTGCACACACTTGCGCAGACACACGCATACACGGACACACACACTCTCTCACACACACACACACACACACACACACACACACACACACACACACACTCACGCACACACACACACACACACACACACACACACACTCACACACACGCAGTCACAGATACACACACACACACACACACACACACACACACACACACACACACACACACACACACACACACACACACACACGCTTTACTGGTTTTCCTTGATTAAAGCGGTAGCAGCCGGGAATGGGATGGGGGCAGACGGGCACAAAGGGCGCTGTTGGTGGGGTCCACGCTCACTCAAAGGCCCTCTTGTCAGGGGAAGCTGGGAGAGACCGGTGGGAGAGCCGAGCCCAGCGAAAGGCCAGCCATTTATCATAGTCCCTCCAAATGAAAGCATTCTTTAGGGCCCAAATGTCTCTCCTTTTTTCCCTCTCTTTTTTCCCCCTTCTTCTTCTCCCTCTCCTTCTTTATTTCCCTTTGTCCAATTACGAGCCACGGAGAGAGAGAGAGAGAGAGGGAAGAAAAAAAAAGGAGAGCAGGAAGCATCCTAACAGGATAGCGGGGTGATGTATAGAGAGGGTCTCACGCTGAAGCTCAGCCCAGCCTTTGTGTGGGGGGAGGGGGGCGATTTGTCAAGGGGCCGTGGCAGAAGTCAAGCCCTGGAGGTTGAAAGGCTATGACCCCAGGAGTGCTGAGATGAGACGCGGCTCCCAAACCCTCCAGCCATAATAGCTGGGGCCCCAATACTGCCGCTCTGTCCCAGGGCCCCGGACATCACAATGGGCTCATCTGCATAGCTCAGGTAGGGCACTTTTATTTGAGCTGACAGGGGTGTGACGGTCTGAATGGCGACCAGAGCCCCGGCAGCTACTGGCAACCTCTCCCGGAAACCCCCCCTCTACCCCCCCCACCCATCCCCATCCTCAAACACCAATGCTGGGGCCCCCGCGAAAAATCAATAACAACTAATCTCTCCCGACGCAATAAACAAACGGGTAAACAAAGGCATTGTTTACACTGCGTTTCCCAGCAGCCCCTGGCCCCCTCGGCGGTGGATGAATGGCGAGCCGGAGCTGGGCCGGCTGCCGCAGTGGAGGGTCCTGACAGCTGACAGCCCCGGTCGCGCCGTTCGGCGCACGCGGGCGAGGGGGGTGTCGGGGGCTGTTCTGCCCGGCATGCCTGTTTGTTTGGGTCTTCCTACTTTTCATAGGAGAGACAGAGAAAGAGAGAGAAAGAGAGAGAGAGAGAAAGAGGGGGGGGGGGCTGGGGTGGGTGAAACATTTTCAGATGTTCAAACATTTTACTTTTAGACCCCCTCCCACCACCTTGCCGAGTTATCTCTGGTTTTCTTCTTTTTTGAAGTTTTGCACTTGAAAGACAGGTGGAGAAATGTTCGGCTTTTTAAAAATGTACGCATTTTACTGCTGAAATGTGCTTTCTCTTCTTCAGCAGGATCACAGACCATGTGTCCCCCTCTAATGTTGAAGAAGAGGACAGAGGTCTTCCTAAAGACAGGAGGGGGGCTTGTGTCCAGTTTTTAGGGAGGTGATTTGAATGTGCAGGGGGAAGAAAGGACAATATCACCGGGCTAATGAGGTTGAAAAGAGGGACCCAACAAAAAAGCCACCCAGCCACCCCCCAGAACTGATACATCCCCAGTACATGAAGCCCCTGGTCAGCTAATGGCGCTAATCACTCAAACAGGCTCATGCTATCGACATGAGCACTGCTCTATTCAAACCCGCGCAACAGGCATGCACAAGAAATGCACATTTGTCACTGATGTCATGTAACAACACCACATTCCACTGTTTACGATGTTGTGGTTACTGAACAAACACATTTGGCGGCAATGGAGGAACGCAGGACTTATTGAGACATGGGATTAAACTCACACGCGCTGCGAGTTCAGCCGTTCCACTGCTTTGCACGGTGTTGGAGTAACGTAAAGAGCACTACGCGAGGATGGCCGGGCGACGGCGGCGGCTTGCCCTCCATGGGCCGAGGGGCCTTTTTCAACTCGAAAATAAAAAGGACTTTTAAAAAAAAAAAAGAGGAAAAGACATCAGAAGCAGATGCAGACCCTGTTAAAAAAAAAAAGAAAGAGCGGGGAGAAACGTTTGAGAATAGGGGCCTTTTTTTCTGTGACGTGTCCTTGCGCGGCGGTGTCTGGAAGCGTTTTACAGCCCTCCGGGGCATTGGCAGGGAAAAGCATGCATGAGGAATGCTTGGGGAATCGGAGGGCCCGCTAACACGGCGCTCACGTCGACGGTTAACATGCCGACGCGCGTACCCATACGAGCAGAGGCTAGCATCGGCAGAACCACCGCAAAACATGCAGATCGTTCCGGAAGCCCCTCCCAAAAAAGTGTATTCATTTTTAAATAAAGTACGTAATAGGAAAGTAAGAACAGAGAGAGAGAGCGAGAGAGAGAGAGAGAGAGAGAAAGAGAGAGCATATGGAGAGGCAGGGTGGTAAGGAGATATGAGACCCCAGCTATATGTCTGCCTGGCGCTCCCATGATGCACTGCAGGAGGAGGGGGGATCTGTAGCTAGGCAGGGGAAGTGCTTCGGGGTAGCGGCCCTTTCATCCTCTGTGTTTGGAGCTGGGGGTGAGGATGAATGGTAGCTAAGATGAATGCATGCGAGCCATTTTTCTTGGCCCTCGGTCTATGTTTCCTCCACTACCATGACATCAGAACAGAAGGGGAAAACATCCCCTCTTTGTAGAGAGCTAATTTAATTTGTACCTTCCAACGAGGGGTAAATATGTTTGACTGTCTGTCTTGATCCTGTGTGCCTTTTTGGGGTTCTCACGGGAAACTCCACACATAGGGCACAGGACAGGATATTGCTCACTGCAACGTAACTTTGGTTTTGAAGCAAATTTATTTTTTCCCCTCCTCTCTCTGTTCCTCCCTCCCTGACCCATCCACTCTCTCTCCCCTTTCTCTCTCTCTCTCTCTCTCTCTCTCTCTCTTCTCTCTCTCTCTCTCTCTCTGTCTCCCTTACCCTCTCTCTCTCTATGTCCTTCTTACCCTCTTTATCTGTTCCTCTCTCTCTCTTTCTCTCTACCTGGCTCTTTTATCCCTCTCTCTGTCTTTCTTACCCTCTTTCTCTTTCTCTCCATATCCCTCTTTCTCTGTCCCTCCGCCTGTTTCTCTCTCTAACGCTCTATCCCTCTTTCTCTCTCTCCCTCTCATTATGCTTTTGCCTGGTCTTATGCACACAGACTCCTGACATTCCCCAGGGAAGGGTCAGATGACCTTTCTATGTCTGCCCGAAATCTTACGTCAAAGGTCCCGTTGCTAGGAATGGCGTTCTGTTTGGCAACAAATATGACCCCCCCAACCCCATCCCTGCCCCACCATCAGATGTGTGTTTATTATGATTTCTATTGCTAGGCACAGTATTACCAATTAAGTACTTTCCAGCTTCTCTCTATTCTATTTTAATTGCAGACATCTGGCTTTGGCTCATCCAGCGTTTTGTTTTTGTGTGTATCTGTGCGATCCTATGCACGACTTCGCTCGGCCGACGCGCTGGGCTGACGCTCTGACATCTAACCTTTTCGCTCCCGGAGGTTTCTCGCGCTTGACCTCTGACCCCCTCGCGGTTCTGTCGTCTGCCCTTTTCCGCAGGCTGACCTCGCGCCACAGCTGCAGCCCCCCGTGGGGGGGGGGGGGGGGGGTCAGAGATGCCACTGTGGGCTCTGAGCTACAGCACCCGTCCGTTTGTCTCTCTCCCACGTGAGCCGAGGAGTCAGAGGGCCGGTGGACGAGATAGGTGCGAGCCTGCCCCACTCAGCCGATGACGTCCCTTTTCTAAAAACCGCCATAAAATAAAGAGGGTCACCGGGGCGGCCGTTAATCCATCGGCCACCGGCGATCGCGGACGCCTTTAATGGTGTGTGTCTGCTGCGCACGCAAATGCTAACGCTAACTCATAACGGCATTTGTACCGTGGGTATGTGAGGATATAGGCACGTTATTAGACCTTCTCCTTCAAGCGCACACCTACATGTACGTACATAAACATGCTAAGAGGCAGACATTATGTTTTATGAGGGCTGATGGGTGACCCTCCTTGTCACCCCAAAACACACGGAACACGTCTGTCTGTCCAATCTCTCTGGCTCCACCAACCTGCAGCTGTATTTAGAAACAACAGTGACCAGCGCCTAGCCAGCTGCAAGAACAGCGGAGCCAGTTTATGCGCACGCACGCACACACACACACACACACACACACACACACACACACATACACACACACACACACACACACACACACACACACACACACACACACACACACACACACACACACACACACACACACAAACACACACACACAATTTTGAAAAGGGATGGGATTCAAGACAGGAAATTCACAAATTTACCAGGAAAAAAAAGCCCATCTCTTACTGTGTTCAGAACGGAGCTGTGAGCTGTAAACAGCTACTGAGCGCTTGTGTTTGGGGGACCGAGGGTCCGATGGCATGCCTCATCAAGACCACATCCCGCACCTTTGGAGACGGCCCCCACACTTGCGGAAACATCCGGTCCGTTCTGCAGCCCTATTGTCACACCCGTCTCGCTGACTGACACCCCGCCAGCCCGTTCCTCTCCCCGCTCTGGGAACTATCATATTTCGTGGGATGGGATGGGGGGGGGGGGCATTCCATCCTCCCTCTGCTCCCACGCAGAGGTGCTGCTTCATGGGAGCCTGCAGCCCTAGAAATATTTCCGTGAGATTCCCAGCAGGAGCCGCTCAGAATTACTCCCACATTTTGAGTTGCGCGTTTTCCATGTGGGCGGCACGGTGGTGCAGTGGATAGCACTGCCGCCTCACAGCGAGGCCGTACTGAGTTTGAAACCCGGCCGAGGGCCTTTCTGTGCGGGGTTTGAATGTTCTCCCTTTTTCCGCGTGGGTTTCCTCCGGGTACTCCGGTTTCTTCCCACAGTCCAAAGACATGCAGGTTAGGCTAACCGGAGAGTCTAAATTGCCCATAGGTATGAGTGTGAGTGAATGGTGAGTGTGTGCCCTGTGATGAAGTGGCGACCTGTCCTGTCCAGGGGTATTCCTGCCTTTCGCCCAAATGCATGCTGTGATAGCTCCCACCCCATTCCCATTCCATCCCGCAAAATATGAAATATACGCCAAGTGGGGAAATGTAAAAAAACCTACATCAAGATTCAAGATGAGTGAAAGTGATACATGACAAATGCATGAATGTGACACGCATGCAGTAATGCGCCGTCCCTGGACTACTCTCCATTCAGTGACACGCATGCAGTAATGCGCTGTCCCTGGACTACTCTCCATTCAGTGACACGCATGCAGTAATGCGCCGTCCCTGGACTACTCTCCATTCAGAAAGCAGGCAGGCCTCCTCAGGGGTCCCCACGGATAACTCAGTCAGCAGGAGACCTTTATTCCACTGCGGCTATTGACACCCCCTCATTGATATTGACACAACTTATCTCATATCAAGGGCGTCATTGTAAAACGAATATCGACATTCTCCTTCAGGCATTGACACGCTGTCGCATGTGCTGCGGCGTTTATCTGTAGGCATTACGGGTGCATTAACCGCGAACGTCTGACGGAAAGTTCAAAAATAAACAAAAGAATTTGAAAAAATTTAAATTAAGCTGCATTTTTTTTTGTGGCTTCCAAGTTACCTTATTTTTTCCTCGTCATTTCTTGTCTCTTTCTATCTTTTTTTTAAATCTGGCCATTTGACTTTGGGGAAGTTACCATGGAAACCCTTCACTGTTTACATCGTCATAAGAAGCTTTGGTGGGGGGGGGGGGGGGGGGGGGGTGCCCGGCTGTTTGTGAAACTCCACACTGTACAATCAATATGATTAATCTTCCCGGCCTCTGTTCTCACTTCATTATTGAACCCTGTGTAAATGTGGCACCACAGGCTTCACAACGGCTCTCTAAAGCACATTTATTACACACTGGACGTCTCGCAGACGAGCACAAAGGAGGCCGCACAAAGACCCAACAGCAAATATGACTTCCCCAGTCAAAAAAACATCCGGTGCCGTTCCGGAGCGAAGGCCCTATCGTAGAGCGCTCCATCATCAGGCTGTGTCCCGCTCCCGATGCCCCCCGATGCCCTCCGATACCCCGACAGCGCCGTAGCAACAATCGGCTCGGCTGAGCGCTTTTTCAGGCTTCAAACGAACCCGTGAACAGGGGCTGAAAATCATCGGCCGGGTTCATGGGAATCAATCAAAGCAATTCGCACCGGCCGCTTGGCGGCCTCACGAGTGATTAATACCTACGGCGGACTCGTGGAGAAGGGTCGCGCAGCGGCGACCCGCGGCGCACTAAAAACCGAAGCTGGGTTTTTCGGCTCACGAGGATGGGAGTCAAAGGCCCGAGAGGAGTTGCCGGTGGAGGGCGGGGGATTGGTGGGGGGGGGGGGGGGAGTGCTGCCTGTGCTTTTTGTAAAAGCGGCAGAAAGAAAACAAACGGTGACATGTTTAGAATAGCAGCTGGTAATACTGATGTCATTAATTACGCGGCTGCTTGGTCCAGGCGGCTCTCTGAGACTAAACAGCTGCTTTGGGGCGGGGCCATGAGGCCGAGCTTCGGCATGGGGAGGCAAAGGGGGCAGCGATGGCGGGTTGGGTCACCGCTCCGACCGCCGCAAGGAGGTGTCGATACGTCAGGGCGCAGGAGGACAATACGTGGAAAACCACGGGAGCACCTGCCATCGGCCGCTCGCACCGAAGAGGCACACATAAAATAAAATAATTCTATTATTCTACCTCCCCAGTGGATTCGCTCTCCCGTCCACAAATGAGGAGAAAAAAATAAAAAGGGGAAGTTTCTCCTCAGAAACTCAATGTGTTTAACATGATACATCTCACGGAGGAGCAATGAGCTGACAATGAGTTCACACCACCTGCCCCTGACCTTTCCACAAGACAGAATACCGCCTATTTTTTAAGAGACGGAGAGCGCCCAGGGTGACAGTTGCAGCTGCCGAATACCTTTCTCACATGGGATATCCATAATGGCCACAGAGAGCTGTATAGAGGGGAGCGCAGCCCTGAGTGCATGGGTGGGGTGGGGTGGGGCAGTGGAGAAGATGAAATATCAATATGGTAGAAGGGGATGGCAAGCGCTTCCACATATTCCCTCTCTAATGCACTTTTCACATTAAATCTTCCACATATGGGGGCGCTGTCTGTGTAAGAAAGGATACCAGCATCTAGAGGCATATACACATATATTTATATTTATATTAGGGATGTGCAGGCACAACACTATTTTCCATTTCATTCTCACTTTTTCCGGTTATCTCATCTTCCGAAATTCTTCAAGTCAAGTTCAGGACGAAAAAGTATCTGTATTGACCGCATTAACTGTGCACTGCGTAGACACAACAGCGTGGCTGCAGGTGTGAAGAGACGAACACGCTGTGCTTCTAATTCACCTCCCGGCCCAAGACCAGCGAGCAGCGGAACCCTGAAACAGGTAAACGGTTAGCAGGGGCAGGCGCATGTTGGGAGGCGCAGGTTGGCTCCGTGTTTGTTAGCTCGTGGCTCGTGGCTCGCGCGCGCGGGAAAGCCTCCCGCGTTAATATTCAGCGGTTTAGGCGGAGCCTCTCAGCCCAGCGTAAGGCCGATTATTTAAAGACTGATTGAGACGCCGGCGTCAGCGTGAAGGCAATCAGCCTGCAGATAAGGACCTGTTACCTGAAGACGCGCCTCTAACCTGCCTCGTGAGCGGATCCTCCCTGCGCCGCCCGATAACGCCGCGCTTTTAATGACCACCGAAAGCTGGCAGGAGACGGACGCTAAACAGATCAACTCTCCTTACCCCGCCCCCAAAGCCGTTCTGGAACACGCAGCACACACACACACACACATACGCAGACACACACGAGAACACACACGCACGCACAGATAGAGGTGCGCACACGGGTACACATAAAACATTCACACAATCACAAACGCCCACAAACGCCCAAAAACGCAGATAAAATCACAGACAAACACACACAGGTTTATGCGGTTATATGCGCACGCAAACACACAAACACACACACCCACGCAAGCATTCCACACACACCACACACATGCACGTGCGCAAACAAACACATGCACACACAAATACACACACACAAAGCACATGCATAGAAACTGGCAAACACATACCCAAAATATCTCTCTCTCTCCCTCTCTCTCACACCGACACCAACACACACAGGCTGCACAATGATTTCCCTCCCAGAAAACACTCTTCACGCCTTCACAGCTACCTCCCCCCCCTCCACATTTCCTCTAAACCTCTCCACACTATAGGTAGACACCACTCAAGCCGGTTTCTTCCTGGCAGATTACAATTAACCAGGGATTCTCCTTGAGGGCAAAAATGTGTTCCTGTCAGATACTGTGATCCATTTGACTCTAATGTAATTATTGTAACAAGCCTCCCTTTGCCCTCGTCAACGGAGATTAAGGGCGCTCACACCCACCGTCCCGCTTCACCTTTGGCACCTCCACTGAACCTAACCTCAGAGCTCCCTCCTGCGCACGCGGTTTTCTACCCTCTGTCTGCACGCCCATTTCCCTCTCGGCTGCAAATTTGGCTTGTTATTGTTTTTTTTTTCAGCTTTCGGAAAGAGCGGTAGTGATAACCCCGTCCCCGCCGAGGAACGGCGGGGCGCGACTGACAAAGGCCGCCATTTGCCGCGAGCCCCTCCGCTGACCCTCTCCGACGGGCCCCGGTAGCTGCGGTGACGTGTTTGTGTCATCTGTACGAATCCCGGCCCCCCGGAAAAGGGCTGCTGCGCGACTGCCAAAAAGGACTGAGCGCCCCCCCTTCTCTGTGAGATTATACATCTGGCCTCGCTGCCAAATCAGAAACCCTTACATTCCTGCCACCTTTTCTCCCCCTCTCTCTTTCTCTCTCTCTCTCTCAGTCTCTCTCTTTCTCTCTGTCTCTGCCTCCTTTCTTCAGAGACATGGTTTTGACATCAAAGTGGCAGAGAATATTAATCCTGGCTGAACTATCTGCTCAGTGCTCTGGGATCAGGAAGAGGAGAAGATCATGCTTTGTTCCCCTGAAGAAGAAGCAAGGGAAAAGAGAGAGAGAGAGGGTAAAGATTGAAGAATGACGACAGAGCTTTCTTGAACTGAGGAAATCGGAAGAATAAAATAAAATCAAAATGCTACCAGGAAACTATAAATATGTTTACTTTGCCTCTGTAAAAAGGTTGACAGTAAGCTAGTGACGTAAGATAGTACTCCGTCTCTATTACTAGATTATAGTACCCCCTGCAACTGACTGAATGAATGCATTATTAGGTTTTTCTTTTTCCTCTGGTATCTGTATCTTGAAAATTTCTCTAAATTGTACAACACCCTCAAGTTTAACAGATCCCCACAAATTGGCGGGCTTCTTCTCTGTTGACAAATTCCAAGAGGCGCCCAAACGTCTCGGCTCCTCGCGCGACTCCCCAATCCGTCTCTTTCAATGCAAAGGGGGGAAACGGTCCTGTCGGGGCGAGGATTTAATAAAATTCAGACAATCCCAAATTAATTTGGAGACGCCTGCAGACACTCTCATGAGCGTGTCGGCCATGACACGTGATAGTAGACCAGTATTGATGACAGTCCCAATCTGTCTTTTGACAAGCTCAGCATGACAATTACATTATCACCGGGAGTCACACAGATTCTCTCGGTTTCTGTTCAGAATATAAACCCACATTGATGACTACTACAGTTTTCACTCCTTTCCTTGAAAATCTCATTACAAAATATAGGCCAATAGTTTCACGAGGACAAAAATAAAAGTATATATTACTGCCAATTTCAATGTCTTTGAAATCGGCCCTCACAGAGGCAAGAGATAATGAGAAAGACAACAGGTAAGACACACAAGAATTTTAGAGATGGATGGAAGGGGAAAAGCTTTTGAAAAGAGTCTAGAAAATTCTAACACAGGCTCTCGCTGTGAATGGGTGTGTCTGTGGCAGCCCTGGTTTCACAACCGTGTAGTTATGCTTCCAGCCACGATTTGCATTAGCCATCAATTACAGTTGACGAGCATTAACCTAAACAACAAGCGAAACGGCACTTAACCTCCTGAAAACACAGGGGACTCAACCCTATACAGGAAGAAATTACGTTTGGTGTCAGAATAATATTGGTCACTCCTACCTCTGAGTTCAGTACTTGTGTAAACACTGTGGACTCGTGTAATGTGCATCAGATGTTGTGTAATTACACTACTTAAAACATTCCTTTCCCAAACACGGGGTTCAACGGCGTGGCTCACGTTTAAAGGCGCTAATGTGCAAATATCAAGCAGGAGGTGACAAGGGCAGTTTCTTGACAGGCATCCAGGGAGAACCGAAACAGCAACGTTCTCAAGGACCCCACGGGCAAACGGGATCGTGGACAATTTCCCTTTTTCTGCTCGCCTGACGCAGGCCCGAAACCACTTCTCCAAAAATCTTGCTGTGATTATTAAAACTAATAATGTCTCAATTACTGAAATAAATGAACACTGATGTGATATATTGCACAAGATTGGGGGGAAAAGCAAGCCTTTTCGAGTTGGGATGCCAGAAACACTTGAATCTTGTAAAATCTTTTAAATAATAAAAACATGGGAATACATTCCTACTGAGTGTTTTATGACAAACATTAAAGCAGTAATGTCTGTGCTTTTTCCTAACTGTTATAGATAGCTTCTTCAGGCAGCTTGCAATTGATCGATACATCAAACAACAGGTTAAATTCCCATCTAATCGCTAGCTGAACAGTTCTGACCTGAGACACTAGTGGCCTAAAGTGTGAAACGGTCACCTTTGGAGAATTTTCAGCAATGGTGGCCCATCTACAGACCTGGTGTAAATAAGCATGTGAATGATTACAGACAATGAGGACACCTCATGAACACACCTTCATGATACCCCCATACCACCATCACAACCACCCCCTCCCCCCAGACCAACAATGCGGTGGGCCCTCTCAAGGCGTTCGGCTCAGAGTTCAACGGCTTTTGACAGAACAAAACTCCCCAGTACTGCTCACTGAGATGAGTAATAAAGGGAAGGGAGGAAAGAAATGTAAATCAAAAAATGGGAATGACAACAAAAAAAATAAATAAAATGGCCTGACATCGAAGGTCACATGATCACCCGATGAGTGGTCTGGTCCCCACAGACTGTCTGGACTGATTGATAATGGATTCCCCATGTAGGGGGGGGCAGAAAAGGAAGAACGAGACAGGAATAACACAGGTCTTTTTTCCACTATGGAGGAGAGTCCTTTCTGTTGACCGATCTCATGATGAGTTATAGAAAGAAAATGAGGAACTTCCCTGTAAACCATGTTCTTTTCTCATCGGCTTCTCCGACCGACACTGCCCAGCAGGAAATCTAGCCCAATCCAGATTAATGCAGAGACGATGGCCTGATATGGGTTTGTTTTAGTGGTGAGAAGATCGGGGCTGAAGAATCCCGGCGACGAATGGCCGAGTCGTCCAATCAGCAGCGCGCGGGATGTTAGTCTAACGGCATCGTCCAAGGCAGCGGGACGTTATCTGTGAAATACCGGCCGAGCCTGAGCTCGACCGTGACCCTCTCCCTCTCTCCCTCCCTCTCTTTTTTCTTCAAAATTTAGAGGACCACCAATAAAAGTTTGGGGATGACAAGGTCTGGTTGTGTAAAACCCTTTCAGCTGTGAAACCTTGTCCGGCTCATGGTGCGGGAGGACTCAGGGCCGCCCTGCTCTAAATAAACACTCCCCCGTTTGTTTCTCTTTCAATTCTTCAAAGGCCTCCACTTTGTTCCTGATAACAGGCCGTGGTTGCGACCTGATTCTATCGCTCCAAGTTCTTCAGAGCAAATATTTTGTCACAACACACTACCTCCCCATATCACCACCCCCCCCCCCCCCCCCCCACCTCCCCTCCACCCTCAAACATCCTGCCCACACACCAAGACGCAAACGTGTGCGACGTGTGAAGCTACCGCTACACAATTTACACGTTGGATCTGTTTTACATTTCAAATGCATCTAGCTGGAGTGGCCCAGCAAGAAAGCAAAACCAAGCATGAATATTTGGTTTGTACAAACCGAGCATTACAAAATATTGGGTGGTGAGAACACTGGCTGTGGTGTACACTTGGGGTATACATCCAAAAAGATCTGACCACAATTTTCCTTGAAATTATCCAGTTTGGACATTGTGAATTTAAGACATTCGGGCTAAAGTAGGCAATCTCAAATTGGTCTGCACTGTACAGCATACAACATCATTGATAGTTAGAAACCGACAACATCCACATTTGCCATACATTATGTCAGACTGCTGGAGAATTATGTAGGAACGTCGCCACCAGACCAACGTATAAGTACGGACTGCCCCTGTATTAAAATAACAAAAAAATAATAATTTCCCTTGTTCCTGGGGGACGTTTATTCCGGTGGCGCCGTGGGGCCAGGGAAAGCCTGGTGCTGCATCGGTTATGGGGAGCAATGGAGAATGACGGACGCACAGCCCAGTGCACATGGTATCGCGGGGGAGCAGGCGAGTGTGTGACCGTGTGAGCAACCCAGGGCTTAGACCAGCACAGTCAGCGCAGGGAGCTAAATGAGGTGGATTACAATTGAACGGTCTGAGGTAAAAAATAAAAAAAAACTCCCTGAGGCTACAAAGTCAGAGGACAGTCTCCATGTGGCTGAGTAGCTGAGTAATCACAGTTAAGAAAAGACAATTACAGACAGGCAGGGTGATTATCAGTTTCAAGGTAAGGTCCAGTCCAGCCTCATTTTTCTCTCACAGGAAGTGGCTACACAGAAAGGTGGATGGATTGCTCAAGGCTGCAATGTGTGCTATTGCGACAGGACTTTGATTGTCAAAGATAACATTAGAGGGTGATTTTGTCATTTGTTGAGAGGAAACCTCCAATTTTGAGAACCCCAAAATCATTTAGAAACTTTTTTTCTCCTTTCCTTCTGTCCGCCTGAATGTTTTGTTTTCTTTCTTTATCAACTGGAGACCAAAAAATAGTGGGGAAAAAAATGAACTACCCGGAGGATTGTTAGGCCATACCAAATGTGCAACATTCTTTTCAGTGTCCTGTGACATTTAAAGAGAGCTGTATTACTGGGAAATGTGGAAAATACACAGAGCAATGCCACGCAAGATTTGTGGTGCAGTTTATGTAGAATCACGTCAGGGGACTAAACAGGAGAAAAGGGGGGAAAAAAAAAACACTGTACATACACAGAAACTTATAATGCGGCCGCAACGCTGTAAATTTCATTGGGAAATGAGTTATGGACTCGGTTACGGAGTGTGCGGTTAATATGGCCATATCAAATGCATGGGAATACACTCCTACTGAGAAATGGGACAAAACAGGAAATAGCTTTACAGTTTTCTCAGTGCGTGAGGGGGCTATAACTGTCACTTCAGTTTAGCCACAGTGTTTGCCGGACGGGACCGTCTGCTTAACAGTTTGGGCCAGGCTGGGTAATTAAATGGTGTCCCACTCGGGAGACGCTGTTCCCAGACCCCCATCTTGGCACGTCCCCAAGCCTGCGCCGGACACCAAGAGCACCTGTGTGTGCACACTAGCGGAGATGCTAAACCCCCCACCTCCCCCCACCTGCCTCAACCTGTAACTTCAGACAGTCTCCGAGCCATCGTCTCATCGGCTACCGGAGTTCAAACCGTAACCAGGCAACCCCAGCGCCCCTACGTGCTTCTAACAGCACAACTCATTGTCCTTATATTTTGAGTGACAAATTATTAATTCAATTTTTTTTTTTTTTTTACTCATTCACAAGACATGTAGGTATATTTGTAGGCAAGGCATGGTAAACAAAACTACAACAAAATAAATATATTTAGGGTTATCCTATCATTAAACAAACAAAAAAACTACTACAGACAAGGGTAACAAAATTCATTCTTATGCAAGAATGCATACTTCACATTCTAGGGTTCTTAGATATTATTTAGTTTTACTGTATATTTTTGTTTGGTCTATATAGTTTTTGCATGTAATGAAGGATATTTTAGATATTTAGAGAAGTTTCTGAGCCAGCTTTATAATGGCCAGTATAGAGCTTCCGGGGGTTTGTGGTCTAAAGAAAATACACTTCAAGTAACACCAAATCAGCTGGTGCTGTGACATTATGCCTCCAGAGGTAGCACCAATGCACTGTATGTTACCCGATTATTTTTCACAAAATTACGTTTCATATTATTTTAGGATGGAACTATTTCCTATGGCACATGCAACCTGCAACCGCTGCTCGTTTAAGCAGCAGCACAACATAAAAATGTTTGTAATTGTGAATAAACGCTATAAAATCTGTTCATATGTTCAGGCTCTGGAAACATAACATAACATATATTATCCAAAAAGAATAATTGTAGTGTGACTGCAAAGGCCTCGGAATGGAGAGGGTGAGGGGCTCTCACTGCTTCACAATGACAGTGGGAAACAGAGACAAGAGGAGTTTTTAAAAAAATAGCTCATAAAGGGGAGTCGCAGAGGTCAGGTCTTACAGGCTTACACTAAGGAGAGGAGCTGCAAAAGTTCAAGAGGATGTTCCTGGTGTTGCGTCAAAAGAAATAAACCAAACGCTCTGACTACGGGACCGATCTGGAAAAGGAACCTCTGTTCCCCCCCATCCCACCCCATCCCACCGAGCCTGACGTGCTGGAGAGTTCAAGTGAGCATGGCGTACCCTAAGAGGAGGTGTTACATATGCACTTACGAAACTCGCCCCCTCCTATCCCCAACGCTAACTTCTAGCCTGAGCCTTAAAGTCCATGTGACACAGTCTTTCTGATGCACAGCAGCTCAAGGTGACTTGTTTCTTAAAGGGAAAGAGGGAGTGCAGCCGGCCAGACGCTACGCATCCCGGGGACAATGGAAATGAGGGGAGGACAGGAGAGTGCATGGTGCAAAGGAGCCTGGGTGTAGGAGAGGACCACCTACAGTTCAGCCAGGAGACTGGAGCCTTCGGGGTGCTGCCGACATTGCCCGGTATAAATAACCACGACGCCGGCCGTTCATCATTACTTATTGGTGTATGTACATGCTTGGCTTTGCTGGAACATGATTGGTCGGAGCATTCATCAATCTGATAGGGATCGGTCCCATACAGTGGAGATAAATCATTAGTCTGGCCTGGCCCAATGCGTCTCTTTATAGATAGTGATTATTGATGGTCTAATCCCACTGGCACATGTTTGTATAATAAGATAATACTAATAACCATAATAACCATAACAGCAATGTTAAGAACCAGACAAATAACAGTGTTAAAAGTCTTAATAATAAATGTATAATTATGATCATTATACATTTTATATGATTATTATTATTATTGTTAATAATAATAATAATTGCTGTTGTTATTAGAAATAATAAGAATTGTGATGATGATGATATAATTAATAATAATAATAATAATAATAATAATAAAGAATGGTAATCATCAATAATAATCATAAATCAATTTAATTGTCTATTTACTTGTCAGCATTCTCTCTAGTCTCTTTCCACAGGATGAAGTCCCTCTCATCTAAAACACAAGCAAATCACAAGAATTAGTGTAACAGTATGATTCAACAAGTGCACATTGCCATATGCTTTAACTCCATGTGAAATAAGAATTCATTAGCTGATAATTCTAAGGCTGAATTACCTGACATACTGTGAAACCTTTATGGCAATCCCTTGCATGCTAATCTAATTTGTGAAAATAACATTTTCTCAAACATGGGTACATTTGCATATATCGTGCATGATTTACTTTGAGAATTAGAAAACAACATTTCATAATAACAATAAAGTATTTTCCCTGGGTCACAGTGATTAATAGATTGTAAGCATAGCACATGGATTGTAAGCATATCATTCATATCTGTAAACCAAATGGTAATAAAGCTAAATACAGGCTAGCATCTATATGCGTGCATGCGTGTGTGTGTGTGTGTGTGTGTGTGTGTGTGTGTGTGTGTGTGTGTGCTTGTGTGTATGCGTGTGTATGTGTGTGTGTATGTATGTATGTACGTATGTATTTTATATGTATGTAAAATTCTCTTTCAGCTCAGGCATTTATTAAACCCAACTTGTTTATGTTATAGATTTTTCTTGCCTGGTTTTCTTTCTTCTTTGGTGATATTTTGCAGAAATGCTTTTAAAAGCCCCAGAGGGTAAATACTGTTCCAAAAGTAAACAGTGAAAGGGTGACCTTGCCAGAGTTGGCTGCTGACAGCAAAGCTGTTTTAAGACTTTGAGCAGCAAGGGTCAGGGTTATAAACAAACCCATTCCAATGCTGAGGGGGGGGGGAAGGAAAGAAAACGTTTTGGCAATGAACATAATTAATGAAGCTCTTCAAAAAGAAAGCTTTTTATTTTCTGAGAGATGTGTGAAATAAAAATATGAATAGCTGTTAATAAAAAATGAGAACATATTTCCACTAAAGTGGACAAAAATAATAATAATAATAATAATAATAATAATAATAATAATAATAATAATAATAATAATAATAATAATAATGACATGGTAAAAAATTCCTCTGGCTTAGTTAAGGCGGGATATGTGTCACTTCAGCGGAATCTGTTTTTGGTTTAACAAAGAGGGCAGAGGTCAGCTCTTCTTGGCTCTAAGCGAACTGGTCAGTCCCTCAGACATGCAATCTGATAAGCTTCAGATGCCTTCACAAAATGTCTGACCCAGCCGTTCACCCAGCCGGGAGAAACCACTCCGCTCTCCCCCGGCACAAGCCAGCTGAAGTACGGTCCAAGGGGGCGTATCAAAATGGCAACCGCCCTGCAAACGACTTTGCGCTTGACCTTCACGACTGCCTTATTGCTGAGGTGCTGCTTTTCGACTACAACAGTTGCCACGCCTCCAGAAAAAAATAAAAATAAAATAAGCAACAGACCTTCAGGTAACTAATATTGAGGAGTTTAGTGACATAAAAGACTCATTAGACAACCTCTTCAAAATCCCAGAAGGCAATGCCTCACGGTCCCTTAAGCAGCAACTCTCACTAAAAGAGTCTTCAAGGGAGGATTCACCCTTTAATCGGAGCATGATTTTTAGAAAACCGCGGGAAAATATTGTGGGAGTTTTCTGTCAAGCCCTGTGGAATACCTGAGGGAGGCCAAACCGGAGCATGATTATACTCTCCCTGCAGTATGTGCCTTTAAACTGTTTAACCCTTTCATACATCAAATCCCCCAGCCCACCAAACTGTACAGCAAATGAGAGAGAAATCACAATCTGATTCTCTGGTACAGATGAATGCACCTTCACATTGGATAAAGATGACAAAACATTTTTTTTAAAATAAAGAAATGTGACGGCCCATCTGAAGTGTATTGTGCCAGTTGCGGCTTCTTTTTAGTCTGCAGTTCACCGGCTGAGGGAGACTGCAGTTACCTGACTGACCAGAGGAGGCACTCTTGTGTAATAAGACAAGATCCTCGCTCCCTTCCTGTGCAACGTTACATTCAATACACACCATAAAGCATATCGCTACATTGCTTTAGTATAGGGCACATCTCTACACTGCTTTAGCATAGGGTACATCTCTACACTGCTTTAGCATAAGGTACATCTCTACACTGCTTTAGCATAGGGTACATCTCTACACTGCTTTAGCATAGGGCACATCTCTACACTGCTTTAGCACAGAGTGCATCTCTAAACTGCTTTAGCACAGAGTACATCTCTACACTGCTTTAGCACAGAGTACATCTCTACACTGCTTTAGCACAGAGTACATCACTACACTGCTTTAGGATAGGGTACATCACTACACTGCTTTAGCATAGAGTACATCTCTACACCGCTTTAGCATAGGGTACATCTCTACACTGCTTTAGCATAGGGTACATCTCTATACTGCTTTAGCATAGGGTACATCTCTACACTGCTTTAGCATAGGGCACATCTCTACACTGCTTTAGCACAGAGTACATCTCTACACTGTTTTAGCATAGGGTACATCTCTACACTGCTTTAGCACAGAGTACATCTCTACACTGTTTTAGCATAGGGTACATCTCTACACTGCTTTAGCACAGAGTACATCTCTACACTGCTTTAGCATAGGGTACATCTCTACACTGCTTTAGCATAGGGTACATCTCTACACTGCTTTAGCATAGGGTACATCTCTACACTGCTTTAGCATAGGGCACATCTCTACAATGCTTTAGCATAAGGTACATCTCTACACTGCTTTAGCATAGGGTACATCTCTACACTGCTTTAGCATAGGGCACATCTCTACACTGCTTTAGCACAGAGTGCATCTCTAAACTGCTTTAGCACAGAGTACATCTCTACACTGTTTTAGCATAGGGTACATCTCTACACTGCTTTAGCATAAAGTACATCACTACACTGCTTTAGGATAGGGTACATCACTACACTGCTTTAGCATAGAGTACATCTCTACACCGCTTTAGCATAGGGTACATCTCTACACTGCTTTAGCATAGGGTACATCTCTACACTGCTTTAGCATAGGGTACATCTCTACACTGCTTTAGCATAGGGTACATCTCTACACTGCTTTAGCATAGGGCACATCTCTACACTGCTTTAGCACAGAGTACATCTCTACACTGTTTTAGCATAGGGTACATCTCTACACTGCTTTAGCATAGGGTACATCTCTACACTGCTTTAGCACAGAGTACATCTCTACACTGCTTTAGCATAGGGCAAATCTCTACACTGCTTTAGCATAGGGCACATCTCTACACTGCTTTAGCACAGAGTGCATCTCTACACTGCTTTAGCATAGGGCACATCTCTACACTGCTTTAGCACAGAGTACATCTCTATACTGTTTTAGCATAGGGTACATCTCTACACTGCTTTAGCACAGAGTACATCACTACACTGCTTTAGCATAGGGTACATCTCTACACTGCTTTAGCATAGGGCACATCTCTACACTGCTTTAGCACAGAGTACATCTCTACACTGCTTTAGCATAAAGTACATCACTACACTGCTTTAGCATAGGGTACATCTCTACACTGCTTTAGCATAGGGTACATCTCTACACTGGTTTAGCATAGGGTACATCTCTACACTGCTTTAGCATATGGTACATCTCTACACTGCTTTAGCACAGAGTACATCTCTACACTGCTTTAGCATAGGGTACATCTCTACACTGCTTTAGCATAGGGTACATCTCTACACTGCTTTAGCACAGAGTACATCTCTACACTGCTTTAGCATAGGGTACATCTCTACACTGCTTTAGCATAGGGTACATCTCTACACTGCTTTAGCATAAGGTACATCTCTACACTGCTTTAGCATAGGGTACATCTCGACACTGCTTTAGCATAGGGCACATCTCTACACTGCTTTAGCATAAGGTACATCTCTACACTGCTTTAGCATAGGGTACATCTCTACACTGCTTTAGCACAGAGTACATCTCTACATTGCTTTAGCATAGGGTACATCTCTACACTGCTTTAGCATAGGGTACATCTCTACACTGCTTTAGCATAAGGTACATCTCTACACTGCTTTAGCATAGGGTACATCTCGACACTGCTTTAGCATAGGGCACATCTCTACACTGCTTTAGCATAAGGTACATCTCTACACTGCTTTAGCATAGGGTACATCTCTACACTGCTTTAGCATAGGGTACATCTCTACACTGCTTTAGCATAGGGTACATCTCTACACTGCTTTAGCACAGAGTACATCTCTACACTGCTTTAGCATAAGGTACATATCTACACTGCTTTAGCACAGAGTACATCTCTACACTGCTTTAGCATAGGGTACATCTCTACACTGCTTTAGCACAGAGTACATCTCTACACTGCTTTAGCATAGGGTACATCTCTACACTGCTTTAGCATAGGGTACATCTCTACACTGCTTTAGCATAGGGTACATCTCTACACTGCTTTAGCACAGAGTACATCTCTACACTGCTTTAGCATAGGGTACATCTCTACACTGCTTTAGCATAGGGTACATCTCTACACTGCTTTAGCATAAGGTACATCTCTACATTGCTTTAGCATAGAGTACATCTCTACACTGTTTTAGCATAGGGTACATCTCTACACTGCTTTAGCATAGGGTACATCTCTACACTGCTTTAGCATAGGGTACATCTCTACACTGCTTTAGCATAGGGTACATCTCTACACTGCTTTAGCACAGAGTACATCTCTAGACTGCTTTAGCATAGGGTACATCTCTACACTGCTTTAGCATAGGGCACATCTCTACACTGCTTTAGCACGGAGTACATCTCTACACTGTTTTAGCATAAGGTACATCTCTACACTGCTTTAGCATAGGTCACATCTCTACACTGCTTTAGCATAGGGTACATCTCTACACTGCTTTAGCATAGGGTACATCTCTACACTGCTTTAGCATAGGGTACATCTCTACACTGCTTTAGCATAGGGCACATTTCTACACTGCTTTAGCATAAGGTACATCTCTACACTGCTTTAGCATAGGGTACATCTCTACACTGCTTTAGCATAGGGCACATCTCTACACTGCTTTAGCACAGAGTACATCTCTACACTGTTTTAGCATAGGGTACATCTCTACACTGCTTTAGCATAGGGTACATCTCTACACTGCTTTAGCATAGGGTACATCTCTACACTGCTTTAGCATAGGGCACATCTCTACACTGCTTTAGCATAAGGTACATCTCTACACTGCTTTAGCATAGGGTACATCTCTACACTGCTTTAGCACAGAGTACATCTCTACACTGTTTTAGCATAGGGTACATCTCTACACTGCTTTAGCATAGGGTACATCTCTACACTGCTTTAGCATAGGTCACATCTCTACACTGCTTTAGCATAGGGTACATCTCTACACTGCTTTATAATAGGGTACATCTCTACACTGCTTTAGCATAGGGTACATCTCTACACTGCTTTAGCATAGGGCACATCTCTACACTGCTTTAGCATAAGGTACATCTCTACACTGCTTTAGCATAGGGTACATCTCTACACTGCTTTAGCATAGGGCACATCTCTACACTGCTTTAGCACAGAGTACATCTCTACACTGTTTTAGCATAGGGTACATCTCTACACTGCTTTAGCACAGAGTACATCACTACACTGCTTTAGCATAAAGTACATCACTACACTGCTTTAGCATAGGGTACATCACTACACTGCTTTAGCATAGAGTACATCTCTACACCGCTTTAGCATAGGGTACATCTCTACACTGCTTTAGCATAGGGTACATCTCTACACTGCTTTAGCATAGGGTACATCTATACACTGCTTTAGCATAGGGTACATCTTTACACTTCTTTAGCATAGGGTACATCACTACACTGCTTTAGCATAGGGCACATCTCTACACTGCTTTAGCACAGAGTACATCACTACACTGCTTTAGCATAGGGTACATCTCTACACTGCTTTAGCATAGGGTACATCTCTACAGTGCTTTAGCATAGGGTACATCTCTACAGTGCTTTAGCATAGGGCACATCTCTACACTGCTTTAGCACAGGGCACATCTCTACACTTTAGTCAGTTCAGTCAGTTCGGGAAGTGAATTACAATTCAATTCCCAAATTAAAAATACCCACAATGTTCTACGGGGAATTTACAATGAACGACTTGAATTTCAGTTCATTTCCTGAATTGGCTGAATTGAAACGGAACTGACCCCTATATATCATATCACATTCATGGATGATCAGTAACTGTACCCCATGAGAGTCGGTAATTTGTAGGGTCCACAGATGTACCTGTCATGTAAAGGAACGTTACGACATCCCCCTCATCACATTAAAGACAAAGAGGTGAAATAAAGAGGGGACTTGTTGAGAATATTGATGCTGCGCTTCAGTGCCCACTTCCCTGGCTTTCCGCCCTGGGTTGGAAAGCTTCATTGGCTTGGTTCCTTTGGGTGACGTTTGTCATGTCCGGGAGTCTTGTTATATACACTGTGCTCTACTCCAAGGTGATAAGTCATCCTTATGGCTTTGGTACCTGGCAAGCCAGTGATAAGGGAGGGATGTTCAATCACGAAACTTGCTAATATTTCAAATTCCATATAGTCTGCCTCGCGGAAAGCTACCCCTCCCACTGCACCTCCAGCCCCCAAAACCATCGGCTGCCGTCAGGGTGCAGGGTTAACACAGAAACCCGTATCACTGCTCTCCTAGAAGGACTACTGTAACTGTCTCACCTCTCCTCAGTTTCTCCTTAGCGAAACAAAGACCAATCCTGTACCTCAGAAAACCTTTTGTTTTTTCATTATTTCCTCATAAAACAATGGTTTGAAAGAAAGGAATTACTTGGCTTTGGAAGGATTTTGGCAAAAATGTGTAGCATGTGTGTGCAACATGAACCCTTTTTTAAAATTCTCTCACTGTATTATGCTGAGGGAATTTTGAGGGTCAACGGGTTTAAGGCAGGAGGGAGGTCACGGTTCGATCAACAACGGAGGACATGGCCACTGGACTGGATGAACTTGTGAAAGCGAGCGTTGGAGGCTAGGCAGTCGCTTGCTGGGTCCCTTAGGATACTGGTCTAAGCCCAGGTTTCCTCTCATTGGCTGGAATGCCAGTAGGCCCACATAGGGTGCTGGTTTACTTTCCTCCCACCATTTCAAAGGGCTGAGAAGACACAGAGTTTTCGTGTTTGTACAGCTTTAAGAGAAGGCATTTTAGCAGGTGCCTACTGCTGTAAGTACAACCAAAATCCATAGCTAAGAGGATTAAAGCAAGGATGATATCTTTCTAGTAAATAACGCTTTTGCAAAAAAAAAAAAAGAAAAAAGAAAAACAACACAATGCTGGGCTTCTCATTCTCCTATTTATATTGTGGAAAAAAACAGGTGTTAAGCTCTGTTAAATGGGTCTCCATTTATTTGAGGAGGTGCATTAAAAGATAAATACGCGTACCACTCAGAAGTTTCGCTTTCCCTTTAAATACACCTGCAATCCACTTGTGGAAATGTGGCACCAAGAAAAACCCAGCCACTTCCGCCAGAACATATTAGCAGGCTTTGCTCAGACGCCACAGTACATAACTGAGGCTTAACACGCACGCACGCATGCACACACACACACACACGCACACTTCACTACTCCCCTTTCTTTTGGTGACAAAGTCGTCCCCTTTGATAGGTAATGAAGGCCTATCTCCAGAACACAAAAAGCTAATTATCTTAGGTAACAAACTTAAAATAATGAAGGGAAAGAAAGAAAACCCGCGAGGGCCCGTTGATAATTCAAAGCAGGCAGTTGTCTCATTGCAGTGACACTGTGACTATTAACTCAACCATCTTACACCCATGTACAGGTCCACATCGTGTCGGTTCATGGCTTCAAATAATGAAGGAAACCACCTGGTTTACATGCCAGTTGCCATGGTATTCTCCCTCGTCTTCCCTAACCCCCCCTCTCGTTCCTCATAAGCACTTGCTGTGACTACCTGGGGGCTGCTGCTCACTCATGGAGAGAGAAGGGCTGAGTGTTTACATCGGCTAGGCCCGGCTCAATGCCTGGGGGTGGAGTGTGAGCCAGCCCACTCACGCCTCCCCTCTCCTCCCTCTTCTGAAAGAGAGAATTGGGCCGTTCCGGGGATCAATGGCCCTCCCAGCTGGGGTCCCCTCTCATTCAGCCGAGAGCCGATTGTGAAGGAGTGTTTTGATGAACACTGTTCAACTCAGACTCTAAAACACACTCCAACGCCCAAGTGCTGAGATGAAGCATTGGACCTTAACCATCTCTGATCACACAATGGGGCCACCAATGCTACTGCAGGAGAAGTGGAAAACAAGATATTTGGCCTACAGTCTTCAAGAAGATAAAGAAAACCCCCAAGAAAACTCCAATGCACAAAAGTACTATACTACGTTGGTTTGTGTTCCCCAGATCTACAACTTGAAAGAAGAAAGCCATTTTAATTAGTGGAGATCCAATATCCAGATGAATAAAGCCAGCTCATCTCTTTCCAATTAAAACCTGTGCCTTAAACATCGGTTATTCCCGTAGTTGTATGGAAGACCATACCGAAATTTAAAACAGTGTTGGTAGCATCCACTGAAACCTTTTGTCCTGCAAGTACACCAGGACTATACATCAGCCGAGAAACTTTTACAATGTATATACGATATAGATAGAGACCATTACTAAAGGTATCCCAAGGAGGCTTTGCAGTAGAAAATCTCTTATACAGTGAGCACCATAATTCATTGGACAGTGACACTGTTGTAAATAATTGTTAGTCCACACACGGTAAAACCTTTAGCTCTCTTGCTTCTTTATTTTCGTATATCGTTCGCTCTAACAACCACACTCACTCTCCTAACGTAACTCGACAACCCACGTGACGTCGTAAACCACAACAGGCGCGACACTGTCGTACATAACATTTCCCCCCCCGTTCTAAAACCCCAAACGGCTAAGTGACAGTCTCTCCAAACAGGAGTAGGAACTGAGGGCTTATGTGTGAAATGTAGTAACATAGTCCTGGAGGCGTGAAGGGCGAGCCCGTTCCCGCTGTGGCCTGTCGACTCCCACCATGGGCTGTGGCCCTGCGAGAGAGCCAGGGTGAAGTGGATGAGGATGAGGAACAACAGGCAGAGGCTGATTGGGTGGAAGGAACATAGGCCGTGGCGGAGCCTGGGGCGGCCTACCTGCCCTTGGCAGTACCGGTCTCGGCGGCCTTGAGACAGTTCCATCCATCTCAGCTGCACCGGCTGCTGGTAGCCGTGTGGCCATGGTAGGTCCAGGAGGAGTAGGCACCCTCCGCAGTCGACTGGCGTGCCAGCGGGATCCATCGCCCAGCAGAAACGTGGCTGGCCCCAGCTGACGTGTCACCTGAAGGGGCTGAGACCAGAAAGATGCCATCTTGTTTTCTCGCTGGGGCCTACGGGCCCGAACCCAGTCAGACACCTGGATGGTGGTGGCCTTGACCCCTCGTTTCTTGTCAAAGCGTCGCTTCATCTCCCCCTGATGTTTGGCCACTGCTGCTTGAGCGGCATCTCGGACGCTGCCTGCTGCAGGTGCCACTGCATCCCGGGACCTGAGTCTGTCCAGTGGCAAGTCCATCTCGCGGCCAAGCATGAGGGACGCCGGAGAGGCCTGCGTTGTTGCGTGCTGAGTAGCTCTGTAGTGCAACAGTGTTTGGTTGAGTGCGGCCTGGAATGTGCACCCCTGGAACAGATGTGCTCGGATCCCATTTTTAAGGCTTTGATTGAAGCGTTCCACCCCCCCGTTGGCCTGAGGGTGGAAGTATGCTGTGCGGTTGTGTTTGATCCCCTTGTTGCGAAGGAAGTCAGAGAACTCTGCTGAGATGAACTGGGGCCCATTATCCGTGGTGATGGTGAGTGGCAAACCCCATCTTGCAAACAGGCCCTCCAGGATGTCGATGATGACCCGTGTTGTGACTGTTCCTGCTGGGACCACTTCAGGCCATTTAGAATGGAGATCGTATGCTACCACCAGGAAGCGTTGGTGGTGCGGGACCCCTCGGCCATGGATCTCTCCACAGATGTCCAGCTGGAGATGCTCCCATGGGCGAGGCGGCCACGGGGTAGGCTGCAGTGGTGTTGAGGCTGGCGACCCACTTTTCCCGCTGAGGAGACACGGCACACAGTCCTTGACCATGGTCTCGATGTCACGGTCGATGCCTGGCCACCACACCAGGTCGCGGCAACGTTGCTTGACCCTCACTATGCCCAAATGACCCTCGTGCGCCATAGACAAGACACGCGCACGCAGGCCACTTGGGACCACAGTGCAGAGGCCCCTGGAGACACAGACGTTCCCCCAGCATGAGAGTTCGTGCCGTACTCCGGCAAACGGGGCCAGGCCCTCCGGCACCCGTGACGGCCATCCGGTGCGTATATAGATACACAGGGTAGATAGCAAGGGGTCCTGTTCTGATTCCCGCTGCAGCTCCTCCAGTGACACCGCTGACTGCAGGGGCCCATGCAACATCTGGATGAGCTCTGGCTCTGTGTCTTCCTCAGGAGAGACCGTTGGGGTAGGGGCCTCGATCGACCGAGAAAGGAGGTCGGCCACTACGTTGTCCCTACCTGGGGTGAACCTGAGCTGGTAGTCGTATTGCCTGAGCCGCTCCCCCCACCTGTGCAGACGGAGGGGCCTGTGACCACTGCCCGAGGCAGACAGCAGTGTGGTGAGGGCCTGGTGGTCCGTACGGAGGTTGAACCGTCGGCCATATAGATAGAGGTGCCACCTCTCACATGCCCAGACACAGGCTAGGGCTTCGCGTTCACCGACTGAATACCTCTGCTCGGTGGGGTTAAGGGCCCTGGAGGCGAAGGCTACTGGCCGCTCGACGCCGTCCTGCACCTGTGAGAGGACGGCCCCCACCGCCCCGGCTGAGGCATCACAGGTGACGAGAGTAGGGCTGGACGGGTCAAAGTGTGCCAGGATGGGGGGCGTGGTGAGCTGGGTCTTCAGTGAGTGGAACGCCCTTGAGCATGCTGCGGTCCAATTCCATGGCTCCTCCTTCTTGAGGAGTTGGCGTAGGGGAGCTGTGGTCTGAGAGTACTGGGGCAGGAACCGGAGGTAGTATGCCGTCATGCCCAGGAATGAGGCCACCTGGGAGGCAGAAGTGGGCTCCGGGATCCGGTGTATGGCGTCGACATTGGACAGGAGAGGTGCGATGCCTTTGGCTGTCAGGCGAAACCCCACGAAATCGATGGCGGCAGCGGCGAAGGAGCATTTCTCACTGTTCAGGGTCAGACTATTTCCCAGGAGGGCCACAAACACCCTGTGGAGCCGCTCGTCGTGGGTTGACATGTCTGGGGCATGGACCACGATGTCATCTAGGTACACGGCGACCCCAGGGATACCGGCAAGGATGGTGTTCATGGCCTTCTGGAAGCAGCTGGGGGCGGAGCTAAGCCCGAATGGCATCCTCGTGTACCGGAAAACCCCAGCATGTGAGATGAAGGCTGTCAGGTCTCTGCTGGCAGGGTGGAGGGGTACCTGGAGATAACCCTGACGCAGGTCGAGCTTTGTGAAGACCGTGGAGCCGTAGAAGTGGGTGGTCAGCTCCTCTGAGGTAGGCAAGGGGTATTTGTCTGGAATCACCGCCTTGTTGACAGACCGTAGGTCCACGCAGACTCTCAACCCCCCTGACTTCTTCTTCGCTATCACCAGGTTCGAAATCCAGGGGGCAGCGTTGACCGGCTCGATGATGCCTGCCTCCAGCAGCGTGTTGAGTTCCTTTGTGACATCATCCCTCAGAGCAAGAGGGATTCGGCGCAGGGGCTGCATGACTGGTGACACCTCCGCGTTCACCAGGGGTCTGTGTGTGAAGGCTGTGAGGCAGCCTAGTCCATCGAACAGTGCCGGCCATTTCTGCTCCCAGGTGGAGGTGACGTGTTGAATGGCCGACCCACCGTCATCATGCAGTGAGAATCCCAAACCCGTGAATAGGTCGAGGCCCAGCAGGTTGGCACCCCGCTTAGCGATGTGGAATGGGAATGCAGGCATGTGCTTAGATCCATAGTGCACTGGTACCTGGAGGATGCCCACAATCTCTATCTTTGAGTTATCATATCCACACAGAGGAGTGGAGGGCTGCTGCAATGGCAGGTGAGCAAAGAACTTATTGTAGGTGCTGAGATTGAGAAGTGACGCAGCCGCGCCTGTATCCAGCAGCAAGGGAAGGCTCACCTCTCCCAGCTGCACTGTGCATGTCTTAAAGCTCACGTGGTTTGTAGACACGGTTCTGATTTCGGTACAGTCGCTGCAGGCTGACGGGGTTCTGGACTGTGGGGGACGAGCAGCAGGTGCAGACCTGCACACTTTAGCAAAGTGATTGGGCTTCGAACAGTTCCTGCATGTCTGCCCTCGAGCTGGGCAGTTCGGAGCCCGTGTAGTATGTGAGCTAGCCCCACAGTTACTGCAGTTGTCAGAGCTACGTCTGTACCCCTGTCTGCGAGCTTGCTGCACTGGGAACCACGCATCTGTGTCGTCTGGGCTATCCTGGTAGGCAGGCTGGAGCTGTTGTGTGAGTGAGGCCGTGGGGGCGGAGTCGGAGCGCGAGCTGGCAGTCAGCATGCTAGAACATTCTAGCGCGGATTCAACCTGCATGGCCTTAGCTATAGCGTCATCCAGTGTTAGCTCATCTGGCTCCAACAGTAGCTTCTCCCTGATTTTCTCACACCATGTCCCTTCAATAAGCTGATCCCGTATGATCTGGTCCTGAAGCGCCCCATAGCTGCATTTCCTCGCCAGATCCCTGAGATCCGTGACGTAGCTCAGAACAGACTCACCGGGTCGTTGATGACGTTTCCGTAGCTTGTATCGCCGGAGAAGCGCCCGCTGTTTGCCGGCGAAATGAGCCGTTAGGAGGGTGACAGCTTCGTCGTAGGTCCCCGCGGAGCCGAGGGCTCTGAATATTCTCTGACCCTCCGTACCGAGACAATGACGGAGCAGCGCTGTCTTCCGCTTGTCCGAGATGTCAGCGAAGTCCATGGCTTCCAGATAAACAGTAAAATCCTCTAGCCATCCTACCCAGGGAATCGGAGGCTCGCCGGGCACAGACAAGAAAGGTGCCGGTGGTGGCAAGGTGAACTCAGCCATCTTCGTCGCCAAATGTTGTAAATAATTGTTAGTCCACACACGGTAAAACCTTTAGCGCTCTTGCTTCTTTATTTTCGTATATCGTTCGCTCTAACAACCACACTCACTCTCCTAACGTAACTCGACAACCCACGTGACGTCGTAAACCACAACAGGCGTGACACTGTCGTACATAACAGACACATTTTTTGTTATTTTGGTTCTGAACTGTTTAGAAATTATAGAACCTTTTGTACATAGCCCCCCCCCTCCCCCATTTTCTGGCATCAAAAAATATTGGACAGTTTAACATAATGTAGAATAAAGTAATCATTTTTAATATTTGGTCGCATATCCTTTGCATGCCATGACTTCCTGATGTCTAAAAATTGTTCAAATTATGTTCAAAAATAGTTTGAAACATTTATCTGTCACCGATTGCTGAGAGCCTTTAATTGATTTAGCATTAGCATGGATTATTGTAAATTAGCAATAAAATGTTTTAGTTAGGAACATGAATCCAGGAACATCTTTCTTGTCTGAATGACGGAATACAAGCTCACCAGCCTTCTCTTCCTTTAACATTATCAGTGCTGTAATTACAATGAGGCAAAGTACTTCAAATGTAATTTTGCAAACTCCTACCTTTCATTGGCAAGCCAAGCCAATCCCTGTTTAGTAATATTCTGGGCAGTGATATTCTGTCTACCGCTGCCTAAAAGTTGCTGAACAAATACTTATGTAGTACAAATGAACCCAACTGACATTCCCCTAAAAAACAGAAAGCAAAAACATTACCAAGACCTGCACTGATGTATATACAGTATATAGACGGGTGACAAATTAAAGAAAAAACCAACATAAAGTGTCTTAGTAAGGTGTTGGGTCACCAGAACAGCTTCAATATGCCTTGTCATAGATTCTACCTCTAGTCTAGCATAGATTCTAATCTCACCCTCTACTGGAGGGATGGAACACAATTCTTCCAAAAGATATTCCCTCATTTGGTGTTTTGATGATGGTGATGGAGAGCGCTGTCTAACACATCGGTCCAAAATCTCCAATAGGTGTTCAATTGGGTTGAGATCCGGTGACTGCAAATGCCATAGTATAGAATTCACATAATTTTCTGACTCATCAAACCATGTAGTGACCCCTCGTGCCCTGTGGATGGGGGCATTGTCATCCTGGAAGAGACCACTCCCATCAGGATAGAAATGTTTCATCATAGGATAAAGGTGATCACTCAGAATAACTTTGTATTGATTTGCAGTGACCCTTCCCTCTAAGGGGAACCCAAACCACGCCAGGAAAATGCCCCCTACATCATAACAGAGCCAACGAACCCCCTGACTGTACAGGTTAATCCTTTAATTTGTCACCGTCTGTATACATAGCTTGAATTCATAAAGCCGTATTTTTATCTTTTGAGCCTGCAACCTTGCAGCTGAAATTCCCAGCAACACGACAGGTTTATGACTCAATGTGAATAATTTGTCACAGCTCATTAGAAAACTCTGCTACAAGGCCTTGTTTCCAGTCCAAATCACGTTCCGTTTGAAGCGGTGTTTCTTCACAATAATCGCGCTACACATGCGGGCGTCCTCCGCGGCAGCCTTTTCGTCCTTATACCCGATGGCTGGGGCTTTTCTCTGCCCTGAATATAGCACAGAGGTTCCTCAACTTTTCATCTGGTTTGGAAGACTCAGGAGCACCGGGGGGAAAAAAAAATGTTGGAAACAGAAGTTCAAGTGCAGTTCACACAGGTCTTTTATGCCTGTCTAAAGGTTTTGCAATCTGGTGTAAGCAAACATATGCAGACGCACACAGAAACGGATATATCATATCTATGTAAATATGAAATGGCTAAGATTCTTGAGGTTACAGATGGGGGGGAAGCGTGATGCATGATATCAATGTTTTGACATTGAAACAACAATGCAATTCTGTTCTTAAACACCTGTTGCTGAATTATCAATAATTCAATCAATCAAAACAGATTCTAAGCAAAACAGATTCTATGTCCTCCTCAGTAACCATACTCCGGCTAAGCCTCGACTTCTGCATGATGGCAGGTGGCTACACACAGGTTTGTCATTTTTCGTAGCTTTTTTGTATGACAAAGGCAGTCTCATTGTTTACTGATTTACACTGAAGAGCAGCTTAATTGGGGGGTCATTAACAGATAAAGGAACCGGGCTGGAGTCGGTCTCTGGCCGATCACTCTATGCCTCTCCCATACAGCCCTTCCAGAGGGTTTCCATGGGAGAACAGCTGCTTCTTCTGCTCTTCTTCCCCCGTTTGTGTTTGCTTTTCCTCACCCTCGCAAAAGCTGGTCGTGTTCGTTACCTCCCTCCCCTCCCAATTCACTCTCTTTCTCTGGTTCTGTGAGAATATTTGGAAAATGACAAACCATCACCCGCAGCCTGGTACATGGAAACAGAGCGCATGCAATGCATTTGTGTTTTTAAATTTGGATTTTTAAATTTATTTCTGTGGGATATGATTTTATTCTAGTTATCTATGCCCTGTGGAAAAGCTGCAACTGAGCATCCTTCAGACTAATGATACTTTTTATAGCTTCTTTCTCAGTCTCCTCTCCTTCTCTCTCTCTCTCCCTCTCCCTCCCTCTCTCTCTCTCTCATTCCCCTCTCTCTCCTTCTTTTTCTTGCCTTCTCTCTCTCATTTATGTAACAGCATTAAATTGACATGGAGTTTTGAGTTTCAGAAGAAGTTTTTCAGGTAATTATATATGCAATGATCATGTTATGAGAAACAACGCTCTTGCACACACTTTTCTCCTTGTCGTTATTTCACTGTGCATCATGAACCTGGCCATTGAGTGGAAGTATACTGATACATCTGCCCCTTGTTTTTTATTTTGGGGGTAATTTTATTATGCCATTGCTTACAGTACTTTCAGTAATTCCTTTGACGAAAGAAGAAAAAAGGCCATTTCCAATGCTGAATCTTTGCCCAATCAAATCTGGGAAAAACAAACCAATGCAAAACATTTTAGATGATTCCTGAAGGTTTTACAAACCTTTTACAGCAGAGAAGACAATCTGGTGTAAACTGACCACATTCCACTGTCCTTTCTCTACGGTTTCTATTCGCACAGTGGTCTAGATGTTGACCAAATATCTGAGCTCGTTGTCTTGGGTCCCCTTTAAAAATCCTGGATCAACAGAGCCCTGGAGTAGAGGGCAGAAGGGGGCGGGCCTATGTCCCTAGTCATCAGCTCGACTCAGCAACACTGTACCAAGACCCCCGGGTCAATATGTTTTCCTACTTTATTTCCTCGCAAATGAACGTGATCAGAACTTACACTTCAAAGAAGGGACAATGAAAAGCAGAGTACTGAACGCAGGACTCGTCCATTCTGGGTTTTTTTTCCTGAGAAGCAGGCCTCGGAAGGAATGTTTATTAAAGGAGTGTAGAGGAGGTGTTGAAAAGTTTGCGAGCGCACATCCGGGAAGGAGAGAGGACGAGTGGGGGTTGAGAAATCTCCCCCGTCCCCTGACTGTGGCGCATATGGGCAGAGCTATCGGTTATTTTCAGATGTTAAGAGGTCACGACTTGTGCGAATCGTTACCTCCCCAAGGACACACATACGCAGATGTTCAACAGATTATATGGGGAATATTAACCACAAGCATAAAAATGTATATATATTTATATATATATATATATACACACACACATGCATTTTATCAGCTGATTTATATTTACGTATGTGTTTAATTTTCAGTTAAGCATTTTTTTCTGAAACAGATCAGAATCTGGAAAAATAACTGTAGCTGAGATATGCATTCCTGAACTGTGAACCATTTTAACCCTTAAAAAACCTACTTGGACATGTAAAAAAAAAACCCTATCAAAATAAAAATAAAAAACATCAAAACAAGACCAAAAATAAAAGTGTCTCTGCGTGGCTCCGTTTCCCCCTCGCTGTGGGATGAGGCCAGGCCGGCGATTTGCATAACAGCGAAGGGCAGTCAATAGCGAGGCGAACACAGGCTTTGTGTGGGCTGTCAGCGGGGCCGGGCCACGGCCCGTGAGCCGCCGTGTCACAAGTTGTTATTTGGGTTGCCATTCGCACGCGACGGGCCCCGGAGGACAGGGGGGGGGCGATGGGTTAAACCGGTAACAACGTTAGCCGTCGCCCAGGCCTCAGGCTTATTAAAGAAGAGCGGGCAGTGCCCCTCCGGTCTGCCAGAACGCCAACTAACACTCATTTACTTTTCCGAATCCCCTCCCCCATGTTCACTCAGTAATAATTGTTTTTTTAAGGTTTAAGGTAACTCTTCACTGGCTAAGGAAATACTTTTGAGGACATTTTGGCATGCTGCTTAGACGACAGTGTGCATTGTATACGGATATACAACCAAACTCTGGTTCAGTGGACTGGAGCAGCTTCCATTTAGATCAGCATCGTGGGCAGTTTTGTCCCTTTCTGAGGTCATACAATAGCTGGAGTAGCGCAGCAACAGATTCCTTTTCTCTCTCGCTGACGGATGTTTACAAAAGCGCAACCCGCCTTAATTCCCCGATTTTCTTTAATTCAGGAGCAGGAGGTATCATTCATTATGAATAAGTAGCAGATTTGATTTAATGCTCTGCGCACGGAGTGTCAAGTCTACGAGTCAAAGGGAAAAAGCCCTTTGTCTCCCAGCTTGTCAGTAAACCCCGCGCTGAATATTTCATCTCACACTGAGACTCCGTAAGGCCTTCGAGACATCTCAGTCAGAGTCTTTAACTCTGGGAATCCACAAATGCCTTCTTGCCTTTATTGTTTGTTCACATACGAAAGTTCAATAGACTTAAAAAAAGTCTTATTTTTTTAACTTATTTACAAGCGGATGTCACCCTGAGGAGAGTCATTAGGCTCCGCTGTGTGTATGGCTATTAATATATTAACTATTCTGTCCCGATCTGACGAAGTTGGGCAGAAAACAAAGGTTTGGTTACTGGCTCATAGTGACACACAATCCCTTCCACCACATGTTAGGCATGCTGTAAATTCTCTCACCATTTTTTACTTTGTATAATTAAAGCCATACATCTAATTGTACCATCCATAATGGTTGTTACTGTAGGCCTCTTTAACTTGCGGTATGAAATGAAAAATTCCTGGGAATGTTTACATTCAATGCAGGATGTTCGTCTGTTTACAATTAATAATATAAAACCCTATAGTTGCTAAGAATTGTGTTAACCAATATTGTGTGTTAACTTGCAAGCTTCTGAACTATTCACCTTGGATGAGATAAAATAATACTTCATTTTGCTATTAGCTGGAAAGACCCATCATACTGTGCACAACACTGAATGAATGCAGAAATCTGTTCCCATGAATCCAAGGAATTTGGGAATATAGTATTAAGCAATTTGTACATGAACTATACGGAGAAAACATAACTGAACTAGTTATGACTGCCTGGTGCTTCTGTACCATGTAGGTCACCTGACACACAATCATTTCTGGTTTCTATGGCCTCAGGTTTACAGGTTTACCAAGCCGAATTTAACCCAATTAGCAGAGAGCTGGGCCTCAGCAGGTCAGTCCTTGTGCTCTGTGGTGCTCTCTGGTGCCCTTGGTAACCTTCCGCCACCTTCCAGAAGGCATACAACAACACCCCCCTCGCTCGCTCTCCCACTCTCTCCCTATTTCTCTCTCACTCCCCCTCTTTTCTAATTGTCTCTCTTTCTCTCCCTCACAAATATACTCCCTCTCTGCCTATTTTGCAGACTCTCTCTCACATACTCACAGTTATGCTGTCACACACTTGCATGTGCATGCAAAAACACTTACTGACAGACACACACGCACACATGTGTACACACACACAGATCCAGCAGAGCCCATGACTCCCTGGAGTCCCTCATGTCCTGCAGTGAGGGGCCTCTGCTCTGCAGCACGCCCCGCAGCTGCCTGCACTACACAGTGGAAGTGTAAGGCTTGGAAAAACAGGATGGCTTTTGAGTGCCCGAACACATCAATCTCTCCTTCTCCCTCTCCCTACCTCCCTCTCTCACTCTGTCTCTCATACTTATGCGTTCTCTCTCCTTCCCTCTCTCTCAATCGTTTTCTCTCTCTCTCTCTCTCTCTCTCTCAACCTCACTCTCACTCTTTCTCACACTTGTGCTTTTTCTCTCCTCCCTCTCTCTCTCTCTCTATCTCTCTCTCTCTCTCATACACACACACACACACACACACACACACACTCTCATTCCACCCTGGCTGTCTCAATTAACCCGTGGTTAATCTTGGACCTCCCGTAGCAACTTTCAAAAAGAAGCCAGTGAATGGGGAGATGGTATCTGCCAGGAAGATTACGAGGTGACAGGCAGATCAAAGACCGTTGGACTTTGGACCCCAGTGATTAGCCATAATTAAATAAAGTATGTCTGTTTAAACTTCATTAGCGGCTGGGCGTTTGTTGCACCAGAGTGAGCACAACTCAACCGTGCTTAATTAAAAGATAATCCACGGGATCGAGCATAATCTTCTCCCAAAATATGCTATTTTCCCCTTGAAGGATTTCAAATCCAAGCTGAAAGTATAGACGAAGCAGGACCTAGTGGACATTTTGGGCCAGAGCAAGCAGCAGGACCATGGCTCCTTTGACCGGCTGATCAGGGAAAGCTCCTGATAACATCAATTTAGCATGCCATTATCTAAAATGGTTGAAAACTACACTTCTGCAAAAGTCTGACATAAATCTTGAAGACCAAGGGGACATTGAATATGTATGAGCTGAAACAGATATGACAGTGTTGTCACATTAATATTCCTGTCGCTGGAGGTTTTCAAACTTTCAAGTAGATGACTTGAATGAATCCAGTCTGGAGTTTCTGTAAAACAGGGCAAAAGAATATTATACATAATTAAAGATCTACAAGCCTCTGAACCCAGCAAAATATGAGCGTAGAATCCACAGAATTTAGATGAATCTACCCGAGACAACAAAAAGAGGGAGAACAAAAAAAATGCACAATAACCACATCCACATTTTTAAATTTTAAATGATAAAGAATACATTGTGATATTTCCTGAGCAGATATAGACGTTGATTTTATAAAGCAGTGGGTGGGAATTCTACCAGTTTCGATCGTAATAGGGGATGCAGGCTCCCACCCAAAGCCCCAGTCTGCCTCACCAGACTCAGAAAACGTGGCCAATCACTACGCCACAGAATGACTAATAGCTAAAAGAACCAGGGTTTGTATTGCAAATGAACCCATTGATTTGCAGGTTGTGATAATTACGTGTTCATGGTGGACTGCCATTAAATCCCTGAAGCCCACTCTTACATCATGCGAGAGAAAAAAAAGACGAGGCCAGAAAGTTCGACTTCTCGTTCAGCCTTGCTGTTGGCTGCCGCGGCAACCATCTTTATTCCAGCGCTATTACTATGGGATGTTTTGGAAAGAGTTTAGTTTGTGCGTTTTCAGGATTAGTAGCCCCTGTCCTGTGTTTATATTTTTTTCTCTAAATGTTGAGGATGAAGCAGCCAAAACAATGCCTGTCTGCGTGTCCCCCTCAAATCCCCCCCCCCGTTTACTCAAACCCCATTCCGACCCCTTGCCCCAGATCGATTTGGGTTAATTTCAGGGGAGGCACAGTGTGTGACCCATGCGGGTCACCAAAGTCAGTCTAGTATTTGGCAGAAAAGTTTAGAGAAGTCAGACGCACAGCCACTCTCCCCCTCTCTCTCGGTCAAAAAAAAAACAACGGACATACCCCCGCAGTGCCATTATCTGTGTGTGTGGATAGGCTTGCCTTGCCTCTTAATTTGTCGCTGGCTGTTTAACGGAGACCGGGAATAATAGCGGGCCTGAGGTCTGAACGCGGCCCGGTCTCAGACCACGGGAGGAAGTGACACAAGCAGGAAGTCCCCCCTGCGCCCCCATCACAAACAGTTCATCACCCTGTGATGCATAGTAAAATAAGATAAATGCTATATCCGGGTAAATGACATCACAGTCTGAGTTTGGCGCGAGGTACAGTGGCGCACTGCTGTGGAATGCACAGATTCCTCAGTCTGATTGCCGCCCTGGCTCACCCCCCATTCCCAAGCAGGGGTGGAACACGGGACGCAGGGCTTGGATACAAACATGACCGACCCGGTCAAGCATCAAAGCTTTCCCTCTGCATTACACATAAACACAGTCATACTGAACATCGCTGTTTGCCAAGAGCTCACAATCAGCAATCCAGGCCTGCTGTTCTTAAAAAAAGAAACAAGAAACTTTAAATCTTTAAATACCAAAATATGTCTTGTTATGTCGATCTACCTTGACCTTGGATGACAAATGTTCCCATCCACGTCACAGCCGACAAGCCGCTACACACAGAGTAAAGGAAGACGGTGGCAAAGTGTCCGAGAACACTTCACTTCATTGTACATCGCACAGTGAAGGCCGGATATGTGCAATGTGTTCACCAAGATGGCGCTCCAGAGGGGTTTAATGCAGACGTGATGAAGTCGTGCTGGTCTGGACCCGTCTGAGCAAACAGCTGCGGTACAGCGATAAAAGAGGCCATGCAACTGCAATGGTCCCCCCACGGAATGGTCCCTCAATCCTATAAGAGGAGCCATTTAACGTCAGGATAGAATATAAAAGGGCACTTTATTTCTATTACATAAAGGGAAAATGTCCTTCAGCTCACTGATGTTACATAAGCATATGAATCCTAAGAACACAGACGGGCATGACGATCAAATCATTAAAAATGCAGAAATAGCTGAACCTCCATATTGCATCTCACGCTCACCAGTGACTTCCACGGAGAAGCGAGTCCAGGTTCCAGCAGCGGGGTCCTAGTATCTTAACTAATTTCAGATCATTTATTTATTTATTTGCAAACTTGAAGATGTAAATTATTCCTTATAACCATTTTTGTTTTCCATGTATGTGGAACCTTGAGTCTATGACCTGCTGGCATCCTTTGAAATGGCAGATGCAGTGGATGAGGGCAATTATCTAGAATTTGGAGGGATTTTCACTGATTGGCTATGCGAGTTTTGTAATCTGAGTCAAATGTAGTCAAACGCACACACAGCTATGTCCTTAAAATCCACCTCAATAACATCTGCTGCTGTTACTGTAAGTTCAGGTTGAGTTCAGGACTGGAAGTATAACTTTTAACAATTCTTTAAAAAGTGTGCTTCACTGAATTTTCTCATGGAGAACTTTTTTCAACAAATGTAGTTGCCTTATGTGAAACTTTAACACGAGTGGCAGTGCTGACAAAAATAGCTGATACAATAATGAATCGCTTACAATGACATTTACAACAAAACTAATGTACACCCATAGTAAATGATTCATCAAAAAAAAATACAAAAAATTAACTGATTTTACTGGAAGAACATGATTCTACAAAGTGAAAAGACCTTACAACCAAGGTAAACACTCATCTTAATTCTCTGCCAGTCCCCATTATGAATGTGAATCCTAACGGCCATTCAAGACATGTTTTATAAATTGATCCTGCCTCACACGTCGGATCTGGGGCGCAAATATATAACCTGACCTTGACCATCTCTTAAGCACACAGGCAATAAATAAATAAAAGTGTGTTTGGTTGACAGTCGGTGTCCATAACCTGAAGCCGGCGGGCCCTCGCTGTCGCCGTTTGGTGTGTTTGCGAGCTGGGAGGATATTTATCACTAACTGTCCTCGCCCACCCCCCCCCTCAACCCACCCCGCACCCAACAAATGTATTTTGTCCTTGACAGGAGCGGCCTAAGTTGTGACACAGGACACCAAATAACCTCTGCACAGATGCAGGGTGAGCCAGCGGGGGTGTGAAAATGTTCCACGCCAAGAGGGCAGGCGTGAAGCTAGCAACCAATACGATGGGGAAAGGGGTGGTGACCCGGGAATGTGGACGATGACAACCCTGCGCTTCGGTGACGGAGCGTGCCGTACCAGGACGTATTTAACCTCGCCTAATAAAGCTCAGCAACGGGGTCAGCTCTTCAACCGCTGCCGCTACAGTCACCCCCCGGCGGCTGGCCAACGTCACTGAGACACAACGGCGGAATGCGAGGCCAGGCATCACGCCACTTTCGTGGCGGACGTAGAGGAAAGGCAATACGTTTATTCTGCGACTGCCAGGTCTCCACACGATGATACTGCTGATATATGTTTTCTCTGAAGGAGGAGATGCGGGGTGGAGGGCGCGGCGGGGTCGGTGGCGTACTCGGCACGGCGGCCTGCGGTCACGCCGCAGCGGCGGGTCATCTTAACCTAATTACAGCCGCACTGTGTCTCTCAGGCCTTACTTCTCTCTCTCCGAGCGCAGCGGCCATTTAGTGAGTGACCGCCCACAGCCGTATAAAAATACTGCGCACTGGGGATATGGAGTTCTAGTTCAACGAACTGCCGTTATAGTTCCTCCCCATCTCGCTCTCAGGCAATATATTACAAACCAACAGGTAATTACCCCAGCATTACGTGTGCAGATGTCGTGGACATGAATTAGCGGAATGGAGCATATCTCCTCCGGTACCAAACAGTGCAAAGGACAGGTTGTTTATCGTAGAGGCAGGATACCCCCCCTCCCCCCCCCCCGCCCCAACCCCTCTCCTCCCCCAAAAAAAGGAATGGAAATGAAGGGAAGACTCTCATAATAAGTGATTAAGTGTTGTTTTCAGAAAAACATTTATCTTGAACTAAGTTAAGGAACAAATGTTGATTGAATTCAGACCAGAGCATTGATCACACATGCGTGTGACCGAACACAATTCCTTTTAAGCTACCATAACTTTTAAGCTACAATATCCACGGCAGTCTAAAAATGAAGCCTCAAATTTAGTCTCACGCTCACGTGCGTTCTTAATTTTTAAGCAAGCTACTAACCATAACACGACATGTTTGCGGTCAATGAATTATTACAAATGAAGTGCAAGATTTTATTTAAGCAAGTAATGAATTTAGCACACGGCAGCCAGAAGTATTCTCTACTGGGCATTTTCCAGGGCACTGTTTCAGCCACACTACGCAGTCAATCTGCACTTCAATAGAATCCATTCATTCCATTATAAAGAAATGATATTTGAATGCCTCCAAAGTTTTGACTTCGTCACAAAAGGGGGGGAGAACAAAGGCCGTGCATTGTCTCGGCCGATTGAGACGTAGATGTGAAACAGTGCATTATTATCAAGCAACACGGCTCGTTTTAATTTCCTCTGAAATTATTCACATATTTAGCATTACTGATCCTGGAGCTTGCGATGAAACAAACGTCTCGGATTCTTTTACTCCCACAGCAGAATGTCATGCCGGCTTGGGCCATTTGCATCTGTGATGTCAGCATACCATATAAAGATTTGGGTGGGGGGGGGTTGCTGGGGGGATGGTTGGTGTCTGCAGCTCATTCGAATCTCCGTTGGCACTTGCTCAAGAAATCTGACGCATTTTTTAAACCGTGGCTGTGGGTGAAATGAGATATCATAATTCAGAGATGAATTGATAGACCTTAAAAAAAGCTTGTCATCACTGAGGAGAATTATAAATTGTACGTTTTTGTTTTAGTCAACTTCAAAGTGTAACCCTTGCTCTGAAATTGAGTAAAATATATTTTTTAAATAAACATTAAGTTTGATGTAATCCATAATTTCATTATAAATGACCCAAACTCATTAAATCTGGATTACCCGCATGCAGCAGGCCGGCGGCGCTGTTAGACATCCCGGACGCTTTTCTTGCCGCGGGTTTCTCTCCAGTTTGTGTGTGAATGCTAACAGGCCGGTCTGCATGAGGGGCACCCAGGCATTAACACAGTCAGGGGGAAGAAGAAAGAACAAAACAAAAGTCTTTTCACGGCTGAATCCTCTTATAGACTTACCCATCCCCCCTCTTAAAACAAGAAAAAAAGGAGGGAAGAAAGAATGAAAGAAAGAAAGGAAGGCCTGAGTGAATGCTCCATGCTTTGTGAAATAATGGAGAGTGAATGGCAGCTGACGGTCACTGGTTTACAATGTTTTGTTTTTCAAGATTTTTAAAAATGTAATTTTTTTATTCACTTACAGAGGAGGGGGTGGGGCAGGGGGTCAGGACTTGGTGTTGCCATCGTCTGCGCATAGGGAGAAACTTCACCGAGCCCGACTTGCTCTCTTTGACTGAAATCTGGCAGGGCCGAGCCCCTCAGCGACACCCCTCCCCCCATCATTACACCTCTTCCCAACAACTCTCCATTCTATTGGCCGCTTCAGAGAGATCCACCAGGACGACACAGAGATGTCCACGCCTCCTGTTGTGCTACGGCAAAAAAAAAAGAAGTGGATTTGTCCTTACAATATAATAAAAATTGAGGCTGAAAAGAATACATGTTGCAGTTTGACAACTGAACTAGAAATTCCCATAATATCAAATACAAAGGCTTTCATTGACCTTCTATGTGTAAAACATTACTTTTAGAAAGGTATTTATTAATTAGTTAATTTTACCTGCATATATGATTATTGATTACTTATGGATTGCTAAATGCATCCATGTTGTATTTCTATGCCAGTGATCAGGGGCGTCATTGTTCCTCCTGCACCCCATAAATCTGTACAGAAATGTTTGCCGAAAAGACGAATCTGTGTCAAAGGTCACATGGCACTGTCCTCCGGCCCCCTTCGCCAGATGGAACCTTTCGGTTTCCCAGGCTGTCAAAAGAGCAGCAATCCCAGCATGCCTCAGTCACGGAGCAGCCGGTCAGCCACCTTACTACTCCGGGCTCCTAAACCGATCCCACGCGCTCGGCAGCCTAAACAAAGACTCGTCTCCTTTTTTTCTGCCATTAAGAAATTCCAACACAAGTAAACAGGAAGGAAAATCCAGACCCGGAGTGGGAAACGGCAATAAAGTACCTTCAGCGTCGAATCTCCCTTCCTCGTCTTCATCAGGAATTATAAACAACATTGCACAGTCATTATCCCTGCCAATTAACAGCTGTCTTTCTTACCGAGCAACCGCTTTCTTTCTTTCTTTCTCTTTCTTTTCGCATGAAAATTTGTTTCCTAAATAGATTTTTGCTTCCTCGATTCAATTATCTCCTTCCCCCTCAACACTGTGTGAAAACAAAATGAGCATTTTAAAAAAAATAAAAAATAAACAAACATTCACTGTAAAACCCTAATGAACTAATCCTTTTAAATTGTACAGAGTGGAAATTGGCACCAGCTACTCCCACTCGACACAAACGTCTTCTGTTTGCATTTACACGGCTGTTAATCTATTTCTGCGTAATGCTATTAATATTTCCCATCTTCAAATGAAAGGGTGATGAAAGTGGAGAGAAACCACACACGCTGAAGCGTGAGCGCCTGCTCGTCAAACGAATGTCTACAGATGTACTTAGCGTCTCTTGTCGACTTCAGACTTCAGATTAAAAATAAAATAAAATAAAACTTTTTTGGACAAGGGAGCAGAAAACAAATGATATGCGGGCGGTTCTTCTAATGCAAACATGACTTTATCTGAAGGGAAAGAATCCCACCTGAACTCAATTAAAATGTCTGGACAACCACTGCTTAAGAGCCATGATAACAAAGGCTGACAGGAAATCACAGAATCATAAAAATATCATGTTATTGTTATTTCTGTATTTTTTCCCCCTCCGCCCTGATTTTTGCTTCCCCAGCACTTCTTGCAGGTGATGACAGAAAGCCGGCCTGGAGCCTTGGAAAACTGCACAAACAAACGGACTGGGAAACTACGCGGTCAAAGCGCTGAGATGCTGAAAGCGCTCCCAGCCCCGTCTTTGCTGTAATCGCGTCCAATGAGGCTTTAGCAGCTAATTCAGCCCCCCCACCCAAACACACACAGTAAAACTTGTTTCCATTGACCACGTCCTCAGCATGCATATAACTCTGCGGTGAGTAGGAGAGGATCTTACGCTACCTTTGAGAAGTGCTAGGGGGGGAGAAAGAAATCCCCAAATTTCATCCATGTTGAATTGATAAGGGGGAAAAAAAAGTCGGCGATAATTACAGAACATGCAGAGCATTGACGTTAGTGGCCTGATCCAGCATTCCTGAGCACAATAGGCCGGCTTTACTTCGCCACATACCCATTCCCTTCAATCATCTCTCAATCTTTCTCAGCCGGCACCGTGGTATCAAAGCCGCGTTTTGGGTAAACCGCATGCATTTTAAGCCTGCCCGTTCCGAAAGGGATGCTAACCGTTTTTTCATCGACTCTCCCCGAAAAGCTGCTTTTCCACTTCTAATGCCGAGACCGACTGTTTTACATTTATAATTTGTCATTTCCAGGGGTGGAAAAGCGACCAGGTTAAGCTCCTTACGCACTCTTCGGTACGTTTTTTAAGGAATTTCGCGAGACTGTACTCAACAGCCCAAGGTAGAGCCGTCCCCCTTCGCCATGGCGATAACACCGCCGTAAACACGAGAGGAGAGGAGAGCCTCAGGGCCGAACGACGCGCTCTCCGCGTGGGGCTCAGCTCTAATGGCGGTTTGCTGAAGGCCCACAGAAGGGACATTAACTCTCCCGCCGCGATCCAGTGGCGCCATCCCAGCTTTCCCACAGGTTCGCCACCTCAATGTGTACCACGGCAAAAGAAGAAGAGGAAGAAGAAAAAAAACATTTCTTCGTCTGCCATCAGCGGAAGGAGAGCGGGCTCGTTGCTAAATGCGTTTCGGAGGTAACTGTGTCATTCCCCCCCTTGGCAGTCGGGGCGGACTCACGCTGTGGGACGGCCCACTCGCCTGCTCTTGCCAGAACCTCAATCCTAAACCAGGGCGAGCCCCAAGTGAACACAGGAATAAGCAGAGCTCGCAAAATACAGAAGGACAAAAAAAATGGGTTGATTTTTTTTTTTTTAAAAGCTGTAACCCACAAACACTTCTGCATTATATAATGTTTTTGTGTGCCTTCCTTTTTTACTGGTTTAGATGACTAACCTTGCCAAGAAAGGTGTTACTCATTCACAGAGTCCACATTGCACAATGGGGTTCTCCTCAACCTATGAAGACAAACAGGCCTTCAAGGAAACTAAAGGGAAAACCATAACATTTCTTATGGTTGTTTCTTGCAAAGTGACGCCAAACCATTACATTGAAGCACTGCTATATGTGTATTTTTTCAATACTGGAGAGATTTCGAGGGACAAGATTATTCTTCAGATTATTCAATTTATACACTGTTCTTAACAAAAACCTACCCATCATGTGAAACCTTATAAATAACATATAAATAAGATAACTTCAAGACCGAAAGTCAAAAACATTTTTTCACGACAGACAAAATTTCATCGTTTTACCACCATTTTGGACACCAAAAATGTGACAGAAAACTGTGCCACATTTAGTCATGAATATTTAATTCATAAATAAACTTCATATGGCCCCTCATACATATACGTTTTGATAATGTTTTAAGGAACAATATTCATGAATACCAGAAGAAAATACAGTAACATGTCTGATATTCTGCCTAGCAAAGATCCGGTAACGGTCGTTGTGCTTGGTGTCAATTGCTACAACGACCGTTATCGGGATCAGCACCTCCGGAAGCCAACCACGGAGGCTCCAAACCCCTAATGCTTTACACAAACCCTTAACTGGGTATCCTATGGTAGCAGTAATTTTGGGGCTAGTTAATTATTTTTTCTGATATTCAAATTTAATATACCAAAAACATTGTGGTGTCAAAAACGCAACAACCGTTTTGGATATATTTTTCGACTTTTCAAAGTTAATAAAACATTTTATCTGGCATAAATTGGTCATCAAAACTAAGAAACCTATCCAATCTTCAAGTTGGCAACACGTGGTCGCTTGTTTACCTCGCGTACGCGCCAAGTCGCAAATTCATATACGTCGTGTCAACTACGGAAGCCCTACAATGATCGTTACCAAGACGTTTTACTTCCTAAAAAATCATCCCAAATCAAACCCTTTGACGAACCATCGGCCGTCAATATAGCTCAAATCCATAAGGTAATGTACCGTTTTGTCTATTTATGGATACAATTTATTGTAATGTATGGATGCAGTATTCTACCACATGATCAGGTGAATGAAGTGGAAACAGGGTTTGCAATGTTATTGTTCCATGTGGTATTCATAACATAGGAAGGAATAAGAAATATGTGCACTTACTGTGCCAACCAGGTCACTGGTGGACACCACGCGACAACCGTTACACAAAATGCATTTGTGTATTCTAATGCCATTTTCAGAAACTTGCCATCAATATGCTATCTTTTCTTATATTTTTGTTGATACTATGTATATTCATGAACCCAATAAAGTGCTTGTCAGCTCTTTTGAAGGAATCTGAAATTTGACCCCCTTTGTCACACTATTGTGTACCAGTATTGTAAAAATACACATATCGGTTAAAGCAGAACTCCAGGCAGCAAGTGTCAGTGGATATTTTCATTCAATACAATACACCAATTTATTTTCACATTCACTCTGATCTGGAATGTGTTCTAAGTGCATCTGTCCATGTTGCAGTCAAACTATTATTTCAGATTCCTACATATTTTGGGTGTACAGCGGCAGTCAAATAATGGCCAGCGATTGCGAGTTTGTGATAGATGTGCACAAGGGGGCGGGGCCACGCTTTCTCCGCTCTTTCTGTAGAAGAACATTAATGGAGAAACAGTCAGGAAATGAATATGCTGTAAACTCCTGTGGGAAAACTGGCCTAAGGGTTTTCAATAAAATGTCTGTGTTACAACTTGCACATCTTTGCCAGTTCAATCTCTTGACTAAGAGAAATACAGTACGTCTGATTCATTGTAAGGGATGTTCCCACACACTGATTCATGGGCATTTAACCTAATATGGGGGTTGATGGTACCTGCATTCAATGCACAAGAGGTTTAGGCATAATCTTTTTTTTGCAATTAGGATAAATCTAGTCTGGCTATACATTTGACAAAAAACAAACAAAAAAACCCGTAAAAAACCTGGGCGAGACTGAGGCCGACAATATAACACATACCTGTATATAATCCGGCAGAAAAAAGTTTTAAGTATTTACATTTTTTACATAGTACAAGTCTCTTTGATAATATTATAATATTTCATTTTTATTGGATGTCCTTTTGTAGTGTAGGTTTCAGCTACAAAGAGATTAAAACGAGATACTCATGTCATCTACAGGGGACAAAAAATGAATTGCCATGTCTTAGGAGATATACAAATCTCCACGCATGGCCGGGGAGTCCATTTCCTGTTGTGACAGTCTCTATACCATCTCTATGTGTAACCTTCTCTGCTTTCCCCTGTCTCAACAAAATGGGGACAGTCTCTATACCATCTCTATGTGTAACCTTCTCTGCTTTCCCCTGTCTCAACAAAATGGGGACAGTCTCTATACCATCTCTATGTGTAACCTTCTCTGCTTTCCCCTATCTCAACAAAATGGGGAAGAGATACAAAAGACTGAAAGAGAAAAGCACAAAAAAAACAACAAAAAAACTAAACAAACGGGAATAATGCTTACCCACAAACAAGGGAAGACATGGCTCAGTTTCCTCACTCTTCTCTAAAATGTACATTTTCTTAAATTGCGAGCATCATTTTTTGTTGCTGTTGTTGCTATTGCTGCTGCTTCTGTTGCCTGTTCATTCTCTAGATTGTGCACATTGCACTTTGTATGGTAATACATGGGAGGGGGAACGGAAAGATGAAACCAAATTTATGGAGTGCAACATTGCCCCCGTCCAATTTTACATATTTAAAAGGGAACCTGAGCTTGATGAAGGAATAGGGAACGTAAGATGGGGCTCGTTGGCAGCGCTCTTGCCATTTATAAATATGGAAACTCTGTCAAGACGTGATGTTGAAAAATTAGCGGGGCCCTGAATTTAATCAATATCTTGGCTGTGTTACGCCAGTCCGCTGCCAGGGGGACTGGCATGGGCCATGTGTCTTCCTCAGCCTCCTCCAGACGACAATCGAGGAGACGAAGTGAGTCGCCTCAGAAGCCGGGAAAGGGCGCGGCCGGCGCTGCTCCCGCTTCCTTAACGAGCCTCGTATCCTTGAGTGCGGTCACCAAGGCCCGTCTTTCCCAAAAAGCATCTCATTTAAAATGCACATAGGCCATGTATCTAAAATGAAGAACGTGAACAGTCGTGTTTAAATAGGAAGGAAACACATGCCTTTCACTAATGAGGGATTAATAGGCAAGTAAAACACTAAGACACAGTAAGATGTTCAGTGTTAATTCAGCACCAACCGGGGATAAAAATGTAGCGTATCAGTGTAGCGTAACACCTATATCTACAACAAGAAATATCTATGAGGTATTTGTTTAAATGCAGTTATTTGTCATGTGAAAATGGCAGAAGATAGCTGGCTTTCAGGCCTGCTACGCACACCGACGCCCTCTGACACCCCCTTAGCCGCGTGACTGACCCCCTAACTCTGAGCACATCCACGTGGAAGTGTGACAGCGACTGAAATAATTCAGGAAGCGGGAGACGTCGGCGCCATGCTAAGACCCTGGGTAAAACAATGTTACACTGGGCGTCTAAAGGGGGCTTCAGCCTTTGGCTTTCCATGCATTTTAACACACGATAAATCACTCTCCCAGTCTCCCGTGCATTACGTGAATGATATATTTTATTTACACTACAGAGGAAAACACACATGGTTGTTATTAATCACTCCCTACCTTTAATAATGATTCAACTTCCACTCATTCATCACTAGTTCCAACCTTATGGCTGGGTTTAGAAGAAGAAAAAGAAGAAGCCAGAACGGGGAAAGGAGGTAGAGAAGGAGGGACGGAGAAAAGGAGGGAGGGAGGGTTTTCCTGGCTAACAAGTACAGAAAATAAATGCGGCGCGAGATTAAACGGCAGCGTTTTTCAATTATTGCAACAATCAACGGAGTGCACTACGGCACCGCTGAAAGCCGCATTATATCTGAATCTGCGTTACCGTTTACTGGAGCCGCCTTAAAGAGGGTCTGAAGACGCTCTGCCTTGCTCAATCGCCCATGCGCTTAAAACTGAAAATACCGCCACCGTTACTCACTTTCATTCCCCTCCATTACCATGTTTGTACTTACTAGGTTTGAAAATACAACACGAGTTCTCCTTCAGAAAGTCACGAGTAATACAGGTCGTGCATTTCTCTGGGTGTAGCTGATCACCCTAAAATACACAGTAAGATATTGCGTGTGAACGAAGGTCAGAGAGGTGAAATCCGAATTTAGAAAAACATCTAAGGATAAATGGATGAGGGGGAACTCTGTGCATCTGACTGCACCCACCCTTCCCCTCCAACCAAAAAGAGAAAGAAATCCTTTTCTGAACATAATATCTGTGAGACTTCCTTGATGTAAAAGAAAAATAAAGGAAAAAAATAAGGTATTTGCCGGCAGGTTCCAAGCTCACTATTAATATCAGATACAGTAGTTCTGCTCTGCCCGGTCCACAAGGATTTTTCATGTTAAAACAGATTTAAAAACAGATCTGTTGTACGTGCTCTCTGTAAATAATCTCTCGTATGTGGCTGTGCGATGGAATATTTCCAGATCAAACTTGAATAAAAACACTTCTGGACTGCGTATTTGAAGTTCGCCGCATGTTATGGGAAAGTCAATGAGACATCGAGACAAAGAATGAGGTTAGGCAAAGTTATCTAAATATTTTCTGAGTACTGGCTGCTCGGGGGGAAAATCCTTGCCTCCGATTGGCTGAAGCATGTCACGTGACCAGGAAGCAGGGGCCATTGCTTGTGTATTGATGAGCCACTTGGCACTGTGTAAATCACAGCTAAACAGAAGACCGGCCCTGGTTTGTGTCATGGAGGCCTGCTTAATTGCACCCGAGACACTGGTGAGAAGAAAACAAAACAATCTTACTCTCGGACCCTGACAGCCGCTGCCCCTCCTACCGCCATTTTAAGAGGAATTCTCCCACGATGAAATCCGACGTAACTGCAAAAAGATGTTTGTCCCCCACCCCCACCCCTCTCTTAAATGCATTGTGAAACACTTAAAAAAAAAAAAAACAGGCCTGGGGGGGCGGGGTTCATGACACGGCACAGAATGATAGCACACCATGTTTCGCATACCTTTAAAGAACAAGAAGCAGAAAACGGAAGGAGACGTCACGTTTTCGTCGCTTTTACTGACGGGACGGGGGCCAGAGACGGACGAGCGAGGGACTCTGCTGCGGAAGCTCTTTCCCTTGTGTCGCAGGCTCTGCGCGGGCCGCAGTCATCGCGTGCGGTTAATGAACCTGGGAAAGGTCATTATGGAGCAGCAATATCAATATTCCGGGGCGGTATCGCCGTCATAAAGCACGTTGAACGGAATGAAAAGAAGATTTAAAGACGCTCTGATAATGTGCCTAAATGAGGTTAACTGCTGCATTGTGTAACCAGCCCTGGCCTCCGCTCTCCTAGCAGCATAGATGTCATTCATATGTCCTGGTTACATAGCCCACCAAGACTACTATACTACAACTGCTGTCATTTTTGATATACATATATTATATAACCATTTAACCATGAAAATTTTACGAAAATCCTGCTTAGTTCAAGATTTATGAAAGGTGTTCTTCCTCACACAAGCTTTTTAGTAATTTAATTTTCACCAAAAATTAATCTTTTGCAAGATACCGTGCAGTAAGCGGACAATAACCGCTGAAGTGAGCTTTCTGTATGCATACATTACACCCTATAATTTAACGCAGATGCATTGCAAGCTATAGAGTGGGAGAAAGAAACCCCCATTGTATGCTCATAAACATAGTCATTTATCACAAGGTTGGAAGCTAACCACACCAATTCATGTGAGTTTTCCGAAGTCGTTCCCATCCGATTTGGAAGGGGAGTCACACACCTCCTCCTTATCAATAACGAGGACCTATGTGGGCATGAACCCCGCCAGCAAAATTCTGCCATACGCCCCCTATCCCGTCTCGTCCCTCCGTCAAGAGGGCCCTCACTGCTAAACTAACATCGAGGGCCTAACAGTGACAATAAATAACCATTAACTTTTTTTCTTCCTTTTGTGTTTTTTTTTCTTCTTCCTTTTGCATGGATGATATATTGAAATCTGTGAGCCGATAATCCTATTAATATAGTTCTTGTCCATGTTACATTTATTTTCTCCTAATCTCCTTCTGTGACTTCCCCTCTCCTCTGTCCCTTGGCTGACCCCGGCCCACGCTCTTCTCTTCTGGAGCTTAGAGAAATTCAGATTGATACAAACTATAACGGCCATTGTGAGTTCCATAACAAGCGGCTTGATGGTGTGATCAAGGGAGGTCTAGCTTGACAGACTTCACGGGTGATTTTCACCAGAGCAGGCAGGAGTTCACGCTGTGTGTGCAGGTGTGTGCCTGCATGTGTGTGTGTGTGTGTGTGTGTGTGTGTGTGTGTGTCTGATGGTAGGTGATCACTACCAGTGCCTAGGGTTTCACTTTGAAAATTCTTGACCTTATGCAAACACTAACATATGTAACATAATATATACAGATTTAATTTGAGCCGCATAGAATAATATCAATTAGAGCTGTGGCGCGATTCCAGTTTTTTCTGACATCTGGAGGTGCGCAGAGATCTGGAAAGGTGCAATTTCTGAACCAAATTATTAGGTCTGTGATTATTATTATTGTTGATATTATTATTATTAACATATAGTCCTAGAAGTAGTAGTACAGTAGTTGTTGCTGGAGTTCTGGTAGAACAGTAGCATGATTAAAACATCATTTCTTGTCACAGAAACTTAATCCATGTAAAGGGGTAAATTGCTTGAGCTGGTTTCTGACAGGATTCTCATGTCCCGGTTAGGCTGTGGTTAGTGCAGCGCGTCTGCATCTGAGACATGAGACCGAGGAGGACCCGCTCAACACACGCGTAATCCTTATGGAAATCCTTGTCGAACACGGTTCAGGCACGGTTTATGGTTGCTGACCACGAGAGCCAGCCTCGCGGCGACTCACATATCCCCGGACCCACGGTGGTTCGACATTCCTAAGTCCATTAGTTCCACAACCAAATCCAAATGAATCAATCCCCATTCCAAGACCCCGCAGTAGCCTTCGTCTCCATTGCCACCGGGCAGAACGGGAATTTGCCCAAAGCCGAAATCCTTGCGGATCCGGGATACGACATAGCTAAGTTTGCATGGATTGATCACCAATCATCTTTGCATACAGTCAGAAATGGGAGAGGACTTAAAGCCACCTAAAGCAGGTATTATGGATTTCAGAGAAAGAAAGACATATGTGGGTGACCAAGAAATAGACCGACTCACCAACAAACCGACCTACAGACAGATATACTGACAGACAGACAGACAGAGGCTAGGACTGCTTAACTTTGACTTCAAAAAAATGCAAATGTTACTTTCAAATAAATGCAAACACTGGTGTAAATTAAGAGCTGTTGAACTTTACAATGTGTGTCTGTAAAGAAAAAAAACACCACTTACCATTCCTACTTTAATAGTGACTCAGAGCTAAAGATAAATACTGATTAAAGGCCAGACAGAACAAAGGAACATATGGACCCTAAAGAGGCAGACAAAGTCAGAAAGACAGATGCCACAATTTAATTTACCTAAATAAATAAATAAATGCATGTGTTCCTTATTTCTATGGAAACGCATCTTTTAACTAATCAGTGATTTCAGAATTCATCAAACTGTATTAATAAAGTAAAAAATAACTTAAGGAAAAATGTTGATTGAAACCAGGAGAGAACTGTGACGTAAGATGCTGATTGAGTCTTAAGAGACTAATCTCAGAGAGGGATGAATACTATGGTTTATTACCAGATACGGCGACGGTCTGCTGACTTCATGATTAGAACTCAAATGCAACTTCATTTCAGTGGTATGTACTCAAATCCATATTTTTTTTTGGGTCATTTCTTTTAGCATACTTGCAGTCATTTACATTTAATTTCACATCACCCATGAAAATCTATCCTTAGCATGTCCGGTTATTAATCAATGTTTAAGCACAGACTCTGATGCACTCTTGATTCCAGAAATAATTGGTGTTGTTCACATCATTGTCAGCATAAAAAAAAATGAGTTCAACAAGTTAATGTTTGTTTTCTTCCATAATTAAGCAGATGAAAAATAGTCACACAGCGTATAGACACACCATATGTATGCATGTCTGTGCTGGTCCAAGACATACAGAACTGGGATTTATTTTCATATCTCAAAATGCTGTGGTCTTATATAAATTAAAGGAAACGTTTCCACTTGTTAAATCCGCCAGCAGGGCAGGGAGGGAGATTTGTCAGCCGTGAGCGGGAGAACCGAAGTGAGGCATTGGCAGAGGTAGTGAAAGCTCCAACGTGCCTCTCACTGCAGTGTATAACGCGTTTTGACCGATGGAACATTTCCCATGTAAACCCAGGGCCTCTATTGGCGGTAAGGTAAAAACCCCTGGGGTCCGGTGACCTGGGCTTGCCTTTAAACAGGCGCCTCCAAGCCTTAATTTGGAAAAAACAGGAACGATAGGGGGAGTGAGAAAAAAAACTGCATGTTGTTGGAGTGGCAATAATGCTTGATTTTAAGGAAAAATTAAGAAATTTAAGAAATGGGCAAAAAAGTATATTTAAAACTCATTAATCTCACACAAGCTCCCAAAATATACACTGAACATTATTTTTTGGTGTTTTTCTTTTCTTTTGTTTTTTTTGGGGGGACGGGGACGGGGGGCTGTAACCGTGTCCTTATCTGCTGTTCCATGTTTGCAAAAGTCTCAGAACCTTTTTGGTTTTTTGAAATCCCTCTGAACTGATGTTTCAAATTAAGAAGTAGTTTGTACATGATCACAGGCTATGATTTCGTGCCACTTGAACTTACATACAGAGAGAATGGAGAATGAATGGCCTGAAGTCAAATAAACTCGGGGGGAGGGGGGTGGTGTATTAGGTATGCGCACATCCAACACACGGAACTGGGTTCGCAACTAGAAGGATTCAGGTACGATTCTCAAGTGGGGCATAGGCATTGCACAAGGGAAACGCTTCAGCTTCAAGTATGGAATAGTGTCCATGTAAAACGCGATTGATGCAGGGCACCCTGGACAAGAACATCTGGTGGCCAGCTAGCGGATGCAAATGAATGATTAGATATTCTTTTAACTGACAGGAATTTGAGCGTTCGCTCTCTGTAGCCGCACGCTCTGCCCCGCTCGGCGCAGTCGGCATGAAAAGCGCGAGGACGCCGAAAGTTCAGAGAAAAAGAAGTCTTTCCCAGCAGATATCTGCTCTCCCCCGTGAGTCTGCTGGATGACAAGAGATGACAGGTGAAAGGTGACGACAAAGGTAGCACTTCCCAGTGTTCCCTTTGCAGAGGCTTCAAGCAGACGGAGCTTTAAGGTAGCGCCCGGGAGAGAGGGAAAAGTCCTTTGAGAAAATCCCCATTCAGATGTTTTTCTTCCTCATTAATTCAAAGCAGACATGAGGCTTTTTTCAGGGTCAAATAATACACCGAATGCCGTACTGTACCTCCGTCTCTAAAACCTGCTCTGCAGTGTGTTGTTTAGGTGTGTTTTCCACCTCTCTCCCATCACGTGTCCATCTGTTAGACCCCGTCGCCGGTGTACGGTGCGCATTTGTAATGACGAAATAATCGGAGAGTCGTGAGCTCGTCGAAATGGAGAGCCATAAAGCGCGCCTTCCGTGGATCATCAAGCTGTAATGCCCGCCCTCGCCGGCGAATATCGTCCGATGAAAGCCACAAAAGGGGATGTCGTGGCTTCATGCGGGGAAAAAAAAGCTAATAGGCAATTTACATATAAATTTGCCTCTGTCTGAAAAGAGCGGGGGGCTCTTTTAAAAGCTCGCACAGTCTCCTATTGTGTGCTCTGCGCCCCCGAAACTCCCGCGAATCAAAAAGGGGGCCACGTGCACCCGTTACCGGAGGCACCAATGTCCCGGTCCCCAAAAACCAAGGCCTTCATTAAAAAACCTCCAACAGTACACAAAAAAAGACCACATCCCTCGCTCTTCTGACAAGTGCGAGAAGATAAGACGTGACGTGCGGCAAAAACAGGGACCTCGCTCTTGAAAATCTTGTGGTTTATGCGCATCTGAGTCAGCCATTTCAGGTCAGGGTGTTGATGAAGATCTAAGGAGGGGCAGCAGGAAGAGGAATGAGGAGCTTGAAAACACGAGGAGTGCTCAACAGGAAGGAAGCCTTCCGGAGCTCGTCTTTGAAGGTGTCCGGGTCACTGCCTCAAAAAAAACAAAAAAAAAAACACCCTTTGCGCTGTTTTGAATACTGATGAGAATTTATCTACTTACATAGCATTTATTCAAAGGTATTCTGTATAACTGGTAGTAGATACAAGTCCAGAGTACAAAACAAGCAATAACTGAAACAGTACAAAAAAAAAACCTAGCACCTCATAAGTGATGGTGAATAAGAGTATTTGAATTCAAAACTACAAATCCCATATCACTTGAATCGTAAACTACAAATCCCATTTAAATAAGCTTTGAACCTCTAACCATTCGGCCTCACAGGAAATATATATTACGATCACCTAGGACCAGATTGAAGAGATGCATCTGGGAAGCTAAACAGGCGTGGTAAAGAACTCAACTCATCTGGGGTCAGTTTTAAGCTCATTCCACAATATCGTGGTGAAAACGATCCAGCCTTCACTGAGGGCCCAGAAAATCAGATTAGTCGATATCGATTAAAATAAAATTTGAGGTCTCTCTCATGATCAAATGTAATTACAGATCTTTGGGGCTCTCTGTGGACAAATGCAAATGCAAATGCAAATAGAACATGCAAAACCGTTGGGCCTACACTTCATTTATCCTCACTCAGCAGCCAGGATCATGTGGAGAATTTCATGGGAGAAGACAAAAGAGAAAATGATTATCCGATACCGATGCTCTCTCTCTCTCTCTCTCTCTCTCTCTCTTTCTCTCTCCCCCTCTCTTTCTCTCTCTCTCTCTCTCTCTCCCTCTCTCTCTCTCTCTCCCTCTCTCTCTCTCTCTCTCTCTCCCTCTCTCTTTCTCTCTCCCTCTCTCTTTCTCTCTCCCCCTCTCTTTCTCTCTGTATTAGATGTCTGCCAAAGCGTTGTGTTCTTGCCAGGATGACAGAAAATCGACAGTGCGGTTCAGGAAAGCCTTCTGTGCATTGGGGCCTCTGTTTCTAAATACTGGGTCAGGTGTCAGTAATCTGCAGCACGCCGGGCGATTGCACAGCAACGCGGTGAGACCGGAGCATTGTTTCTCTGTCAGTGTCAATCCCATTATATCACGGACAAACACTGGCGAAACAAGGGGAGTATCGATCCAAACATTTCCTCACCTGTGGTTAAACTTCAGCTGTGGGTTGGGAGGTGGGAGGGGCGCAGGTTCACACTCAATATGTATCTGCTCGTATGCTCTATAGCAATCCAGTGAAAGCCGGAGCGTCGCTATTTACTACATTACAGAAGCTTAAGGTATTAAGAAGGCTGTGAATTAAATGTTAATGATTCTTGTCTGCCTAGGTTGTAGTTGAAAAATAAGCTTGCCTGGGTGGCTAATGTCTTTGAAAAATGAAAATAAAAATCGGAATATTTCTGTTTAATGTACTGTTTTCATGTTGAATGTGCTTAAGACAGGTAGATTATGTTATAAAAATGCATTGTGTTATATATGACAATGCCCATATGTACTGTATATGTGAAAAGTAAACCAAGGCTGTCTGTTCATGGTACACGCACACATACACACACAGATATGCGCAATAACATGCATACACACAGCCACAAATGCTTATACACAAATGCAGGCACACAACTGCACGCACACATACTGTACATACTTGCAAACATACATACGTGAGCGCTTAGACTGTATACTCTTACACTCACACAGGCGCTCACAAATACGCACACACACACACACACACACACACGCATGCACGCACGTGCAACGGCATCACCACAACGAGGCGTCTCTGGGGTCATCTTGTTTTATTTTTGCGCAGTCGTCCAAATCTCAAGTCATATCTGAATCACATCTGACAGAGGGGCTGCATTAAAGCTGACTAATGTACTCACGCTGATGATTCTAAACTTTGCTCATGAATGATTTCACGTAAGAGGAAATCCCATTTGGAGATTGTCCTCGTTGCAGCGGGACGCAGCGGTGCCATTTTAAATACACCTGCATTTTTGAGGACGACTGACTCTACTTAATACGGCAAGGAAATGATGCAATAACACATCGAATTAATCTCTAACACTGCCGGCTGGAGTCTGGGAATAGGGGAAAGCTGCAATATCTCCATAAAACAGACTTTACTGCATATGGAATTATACACCTTATGTGCATCATAAATACCGAGCAATTCATCTATAGGAGTAATAAACCACAAAGTACGCATCGCATATATCCTATATAACAATATACTTCACGGGGATAAATTAGATATGACGGCATGATTTATAAATTATTGGAATATTTAATGAGTAAAACATTGGAGTAGAGGCGAACGCTACGATCCCACGGCACGAAGCCGAGGCAGAAATGTAATGAATGGGCACCGTAGAGCTAACAGCGCTGCCACAAAGAAACACAATGCACTGTATCATTCTAGCATTAATAAAGGCGGATGAAGGCTTTTGAACATAAGGAAAGTTATGGAAAATATTTCTCACCCAAGGATATAGCACCAGATGTGCGGAGACTTATGGGAGCAATCAGAGGTGGCCTGGGCTCGGCTGCGGGCCTTATTAAGTTAGGCTGTGATCCAGCACCTTCAACTTATTAAGCTGTCAAGAGTTTCAATGATTAAAACCAAGGAAAGGTCACCCATAGACCTTCAGCGTTCTGCAGGGCTGATATTTTCTTTTTGGCCTCAGACCTAATGAAGACTTTTTTTTTCCCTTTTTTTTTATTTTACGGGATACATGTAGGCTGAATTTGGTGAAATTGGTCTTTTGAGATGGCCTTTTGTGTAGCAGGTTTGAGAGAATCAAAAATCCACAATGCTTTCCTTTTTTTCCTCACCTCCACAATGCTTTCCTTTCATCTCCCAATCTAAGGAACAAAATGGGAGAAATTATAAAAACGGTATGTACGTATACAATAGAATAGAATTCCGAGCTGATTCTCTGTGAGTAGGCCACTTTCAGCTGGGTTTGCATATTGATGACCCTTTAAGGTGTAAGATCACAAATATGTGATTAGAATGTTCTTAAAGAGATAGTTCGGAATTTTGGACATAATGTCTCAATTACGACTTACCCATGATGTAGTTGATTGATGGAAACCATTTTCAGCTAATTCCATGCTGTCCCTTCTTTTGGACATACACACGTTGCTAATGCTAGCATTTATACCATCATTTTTGAAGTCAAACTATCGTTGAATCCTTTACTTTGTGCTGACATATATTCTCTGTGGAAGTACGGCAGCGGAGCGATACTTTACGTTACCTACGAATGTAGTGCTGGCACTGGTCGACTACAACAACAAAGAAGAGCAACAAGTTGCAATGGCCACGTTTGCTCCGCCGCTGTACTTCCACAGAGAATATAGGTCAGCACAAAGTAAAGGATTCAACAATAGTTTGACTTAAAAAATGATGGTATAAACACTCAAAATAACCTTGATAGACTGTCGTCGTATTTTATTTGCTTTGGGTGCACTGTGGAGTGTTTAAGTGCGTTTGGTAGTGGATGCTACCGGTTACCATAGAGTTGCGCTAGCATTAGCAACGTGTGTATGTCCAAAAGACGGGACAGCATGGAATTAGCTGAAAAATGGTTTCCATCAATCAACTACATCATGGGTAAGTCGTAATTGAGACATTATGTCCAAAATTCCGAACTATCCCTTTAACTGAACATTCTAATGCTGATGTAACAATCACCAATGGAGTTCTAGAACACTGACTTTTGAAATCAGTGGTCTAGAATTTTGAAAAAACCGACTCTTCAAAGGCAGATCAAAGAAAGCAGGTTAATGGGAAAGGTTGTAATTACAGGCCAGGTACTGTGGGCAGGGGCGGAACTCTATCCCAGCTCTATCCCTTTCTGCTGACTGCTGGATTTCAGTGCCCGCCAAACCCAACGCCCGAGAAGACGTTTGATATTAGGGGGGCGAGGGTAACGAGTTGAGTTTTAATGAGACCTGTCACGGTCAGGGTTTCCTAGGTGCCACGTCTCTCTGTTTTGACAGGCGGAGATTTATTCACCTGTCAGGTGAGATGATGTCACCTCCAAGTCAGGGCAGGGTTTAAGGCGGGCGGAGAGGGGGTTCAGGGATTATTGCCCGCGGTCCTGAATCCGTCACGGAGACGGAAGGCACGCCGCCTCCATTCATTTCCCAGGTGTGTGCTGACGCTTGTCACCTGTGTCTGCAGGCATCCCTCTCACCTGCGCTCTCGCTCTCTGACAGCAGCGACGGTCACCTGACCAAACTGCGCGGTTAGCCGACAGGAAATCAGATCCTGGCGCGGCTCGGTCGGACGACGCTCGAGGAGGGAAATAAACATATTTGACATATTCTGAGATCCTCCTCAAAAAGTCAACACGACTGATTTAAAAGGGCGTCCTTGATGTCTACGCGGATTCAAAAAGTGAATTACTTACCAAGATACAAGGACAAAGTAAAAGCTGCAAATTGCAGATGACAGATTACTTCACTGGGCCTTGTCCAGAGTTGTGAGTGATTTCCCATAAGCAGGGCAGATGGGGTGCTGGCGGAGGTTGTGTGCGGGAAAACGGCATAATTGGTGAATGGGAACCAAATAAAGGTATCAGCTTCAGCGAAAAGCAAAACCTCCAATGTGTTGCAGTGTAGAGGCCTTCCTCAGGATGTAAACCCGCTGTAATTTTCGGCACATGATTACGGAGGTGGACGAATCCCCACACATGATTGGCTGACAAAAGAATGAGAAAACATGGCATACATTTGGTGAATACCTGAGCACTGAGTACAGAATATGAAGTTTTAAACTGCTGTGCCTAACAAAGACCAATGACATAAAGCGTGCATCACACTGTCATAAACATGACATAACGCCAGTCATAATCAGTCACAACAGTGCATTACTACATCTGACATATATAATTTATTTGTTTATTTTAAAAAAAAACCTGTTTTGTAAAGTTTATTGCAGTGAATTTCATGTCAATGACATATATGGCAGGTTATGTCAGGTGTTACATCATGCTAATAACAGTGCTGTGTATAATTTACGGTGTATAGTTCAAATGAAACCCTACCTTTTGGTCTGTATAGCAATTCTGTTGGTACTGAGCATGGGTGAATGGAGACTTTTCCTATGTTTTATATTTCTCCATATTACGGTCATATGATGATAGCTAGTGGTATACTGGTCTAATTTGTAATATTAACAACAAACATACACAATAGTGAATTCTAATATGCCACACATTGTCATTGATGATTAGGAGCACAAAACTAAAACATAGGACTACTGCTGTCTGTCCATCATTGCTTATCACTCCTAATGGGCTGGATACATCTGTTTCTGCTCTGTATTTACATTCTGTGGAGTTATAATACTCCAACCGACTGTACATTACACATTATACTATTGCCCGGATTAAATTAAACACTTGCCCTTAACTTTGACTGACAAGTAAAAGATTCAAGAATGACTGTTGTTTTTTCACAAACTCAGTTTTCACAGTTCAGTGATCAATAAAACTATCTCACCAAACTGAGTTTGTGAAGAAGAACTTGTGTAAAACATTTAACTTTTTTTGACTTTCACAAGTCAAAGTTAAGGACAAATGTCGATTGAATACAGGCCTACACCTACCACCCAAAAAAAACTGAGATTTCCTGCGATTTAATCACTTGATGATTGGCTAAGTTTATGATATTAAGTCTACGGGAATGCATTTATTTTATAAATGACTAACAATGCTATTAGAAACTTAAATGGGCTGTTTTAAATGACAGACAATATCATTTGTGATTAAAATGACTAGCAATGCTTTAGGAATCTTCAATATTTATGGTTATAATGACTAGTAATACTTTGATAAACATAAATACAAACTGTGAAGAAACAAAGCATGATTTCCATTTCAAAAGTCGGTTTCCACGGGAGAGATTAACAGACCCGGAGAAACTGGACGGACAATGCCCAGCATTGACAGCGGCTCGAGCCACCCTCCCGAAAGTATCTGGGTCACAACCTTGCGACGGGGCGCATCGCGGGCTCCTTCTGCGCCTACATCGCCCGCCATCCTTCAAACTCCGCCGTACTTTTTCTTTCTTTTTAAAAAAAAAAAAAAGCACGGCCGACTCCTCCAGCCCCAGCGGCCTGTCCCCGGATGACGGTCCCCTGGCGCCGCGGAGACGCCTCGCAACGCAGCTCCGCTCCACCGTCTCCGGGTCGGCTAATTAGCGCGTACGGGGCCACCGCGGAAATCTAGACCAGGACCCCGAGTGCTCCGCAGGACTGGTGGCAAAATGGAAACTGTTTTCAACTCATCGCTGAATTCCGCCTAAAAAAATAAATGTTCCCACTTTTTTTTTCCCCCCTCGTCTTCACCGCTCCCTGGATTGCGTGACCTATATAAAGTGTTTTTACCTGAGGCTGCCTTTTTTTTGCCTTTATTCTTCTCTCATTTCCCTACAGAAAATCATGTGGGGGAAAAAGAGAAAAAAAAAAAGCAATGCTGAAATGAAGCTAAACAGAGGATTTATGCCAAGGGGACAAAGAAGAGAGAGAAAGAAGAAGAAAAAATAACAATGGCGGAGAAAGTTTTTCAAAATATCGTTGTACCCTATAGAGGGTATAAAGTACGGGGTTTGTGCTGGGGGGGTTATGCAAAAGGTCCAATGAGACCGAACCGAGACGAAATCCCTAGGGAGCGGGAGGGAAAGTGGTCGTTCGAAAAGGCCAGTCGTATTTCACGTAAATGTTGTCTTGAGCTTTGATACAGGAGCAGACTCCATTCAGACTCGCGCCGGCTAACATAGACCGACGGAATAGCCTCTTTCAACCATTAAGTATCCTGATAGGAGAGCTACTGTAGGTGCGTAACAACACATGATTGAAAGGCTTTTTAAAGTCGCTAACAACTCTTCAGGATAACATTGTGCTCGACTTATTTCTCCTTTGTGCGCTATTGTTGAGCGCCTCAGTAAACTCTATCCCTCCGCCCCTGTGATCAGTTACGGGTTCATTATGCGAAGTTCCATCAACATTTTGAAATGCTTGAACGCCGTTTTTCTAATAGTTCCCAGGACACTTTCGTCTGGTATGGAAGAGGAGGAGAGAAAGAAAGAAAAAAAGGCCCTTTTGCTTGAAAGCTCTAGTTACCTGAAACAAATTGCCTGAAGAAATCCGAACTGCGACTAGTCTGGAAACGGTAAAGAGACACATAGCTGTTCACATGAAAGCACAATACTCTTGTGTTTCAGGTTGAAATTGTCCGCTTTAAAAGAGAAAAAAAAGGAGAGGGGGGAAAAAAAAGCAACTTTGTACTCGGTGCGTGTACTCGCATTTTGTGCTTTGGGCAAAAAGGCTTCCTTTTACCGTATTTTCCTGCTATGAAAGACTCGATACAGATGTAAGGTACTGTATCACAGCGTGCTTAAGTGAGTGTAATACCGTACGTTAAGATGTTGCCAATGCGGTTTTCGCTACAGTGGAATAACAGATTCTCCTTCAGTGCCACAAGCAGTGAAGGAATCCGGCTGTGGGGCAACACAGCCCACTATTTATATCTTTGTCATTTCATTTACAGCTTGGATTCCATGCCGCTGTAATGCAGAGGGACAATTCCTTAAATAAGCCACATGTGGGCAGAGGCTTTTGTTTTTGACATCTGTGTCAGGGAAATAAAATGTCATATTTTGGTAGGAATGGGCGCAACGCCTCTGCACCGTAAAAAAAAAAGACCCACACAAAATCAGCATGGGCCCCGAGCGTAGGCCAGCTGCACCTAGACCACCTGAGTCTGCTACATGCTCAGCAAAGAGAAGAGGGATCTGAGCCCGATTCTCTAAGCCCCCGTCCGTCCGTCCGTCTGTCTCTTATTCCAGCTCTTTCGTCTCTCCCCGTCTCTCTGACACGCCGTCACGTGTCCCCGCTCATGTGATCACTGCCGCCGACGGCCTCGGTTGCCTGTCGCGTCCGTCCGCGACACGATATTGTTATCATGCTTACGTCCTTTCTCTTTCGCAGTCTTCTCCTCACCCTCTTTCTCTCTGGCTCTCCGTCTGTCCTCTCTTCCCTCCCTGTGCGCTTCCGCCGTATCCGAGCAGGTGGCCCTCACCCTCCGACAAGCGATAGCTGTGTACGAGCGGACGGGCCCTCGAACGCGGGAAGCTCAGACGCACCCGGCCAGGTCATGCCCCGCCCCCGCCCCCACTGCAATCCAATAGGATTCAACCTCGTTTTAACGAACTACCGGCCGCAGATGAAGCAGAATATGTAATGGGCCCTGTTTCAAATTTTTTTTTTCATCATTTCACTTCAAACTTTTTTGAGCACCTCTACGAACAAACACATATAAGATAGATATGGAATCAGTCTGATAGCGTGATCACAAGATAAGCAACAGAAGATAACAATAGAAGAACATGTCATAAAAATATCATAAAATAAATCATAAAAACTCCATATTTTGTGGCCAGACACACCACACACACATGCACACACATACACACACACACACACACACACACACACACACACACAGCATATATATATATATATATATATTCATTGAAAACCTCAAAGGGAAAAAACTGAGTTCATTTTGAGTTCAATCAGAGGCAATAACAGGAGGCTTAAAAAAAGAGAGAATTCTTTCCAGCTCCAATCCACCTTGCCCATAGGTGCTGCTAAAATGATTAGCTGCCAGCAATCAGCCCTCTCACCAAATCAGCTTTGACACGGTCAAAGCGGCGGGCGTCACGTGAACCCGGGCTCCTGGCGGCCGGCCGGACGCTGTGCGCGGTCAGGTGAGACCCGCCTTATCCGTTGCATAACTCCCCAGTTGGGTGCCATGAGTTCAGAGTAGCTTTAGCGGGAGCCACTGTGCGGGGATTGCTGACACATAATCGTTTTTAGGAAGCGTGCCTCACCGAGAGACTGGAGCCTGAAATGCACAAACACACACACACACACACGCACACAGGCGTTCTCACACACACAAAATGCAAAAAAAATGAAATATATATATATATATATATATAAAAAAATCAGAAGGGGAGGAAGACAGAACGAGGTCAAACTCAGAAGCGATCCCCCCCTTGTTTCCGACTATCGCCTGAAACCAGGTTCATCGCTTAAAAAAGGCGACGGCGGGGTTTGGCGCCGCGCCTTGCGCTTCCCCCAATTAGGATGAGTCATGAGCATCTCGGGGGCTAGGCTTTTGGGGTGAATACATTAACTGGAAGGGAGGTGAGCGAGCGTTGGCAGGGATGTGTTGGAGCATTGCCCCCCCCCCCCTCCGTATTTTTTTCCTTTTTGTGGTTTAGCACGCCCCCGGCTCTGTGCCGCGGCGTTCCCCGCGGTACTGCTGAACCAAGTCCCGACCCCCGCCGCATGGGGCCGTGAGCCCCGCCGCCCCACCCCACACCCCCCCCCCCCCACGTAACCCCCGTTTCCTCTCATCCTGCGCCAACGCCCATCTTCCGCCGCCGGGGCTACCGCCGCACCGGGCTACCACGACAGGGTGACTACCGACCACTGACCAAGCTACCACGACCGGGTGACTGCTGACCGCTGACCGGGCTACCACGACTGGGTGACTGCCGACCGCTGACCGAGCTACCACGACCGGGTGACTGCTGACCGCTGACCGGGAAAGAACAAGGAGCGCCGAGCATTCATCGGCCCATAAACCTCTGGTGTTTGAACCTCTGTCAGGCTTTTCAAAGAGGTGGTCAGCTGGAGGCTAACTGGACGCTCAGTACACATGCAAAGCATTTCGGAGGGATATGACAACCAGTAACACATATGGAGCTGCCTACACCCCTTTTCTGAATTGACGATGGTCGGGTGGGGGGGGGGGGGGGGGCGCAAGTTCACAATCCAAATCCTGAAATAAAGGAGCTACTAGTTTCTCATTACAGAGTCTCCACATTGTCATCCAATACTATTGTTTTTTGAGAGGTGTATCTCATACATAGAAATTAGTTCAGTTATATATACACATGCATACACACGCATATAGTTTGGATGTTGCAACAATAAAGCAACAAAACTTGACACCAGTGTGGTCTAATTTTTAGTCCGTCCTTTCAATCAATCCTCCTTAGGGACGATACATCAACATTGTCATGTTATGTTCAGTGTTGTAATGCGAGCAGTCCCTCGGTGTAAGGTGCGTCCTCCTTTGCCTCTCTGTCAGGGTGAATCAGCTGCCCGTGGGACAGATTTGGGCTGACAGAGCACTAGGCCTCAGGCCTGACGGAAAGGAAGTCCACTTTGTCAAGCGCTGCCGTGCGACCCGCCACCCAACCCCCGTTCGAAAAATCACCATGTCGCAACAGCTTTCTCCCGAGAGTCATTGACTGAGTGACAGCTGTCACAGCACCTGACTAACCTGATATACATACACATGAAGGACTGATAAACTTATGAATATCTGGGAGGTTTCAGGGTACAGAGTAACCCCCCCCCCCCCCCACCCTTCCTCTACTCCCTGCTGCACTTATTTCCTCTCTTGTGTCTCTTGACACAGTGGGGTAGGTGTGTTCCCTTACAGCAGCAGCGGTTTCCTTCACCCATACATCATAAAGCTCATACTGTACGAGGATAATTCAAACACTGCCATGTACAGTTCCTAATCCTGATCAAATGCACCAGTGCCACCATACAGTTGTTTCTCCAGGCAGAGAAATAAACTTTTCTCAAGTAACGCACAAGCCATGGCGGGAAAGTCCAGCCTGCAGGAAACGGAAAACTAAGGCACAATTACCGCGGAGGGTGCGTGCGTGTTGGTATATCTTCCCTGTCTCACCCTGATCCCCCCCCCGCCCCAACCCTGGTGTTTGCGCTGGTGTCTGATTTGGGCTTTCCTCAGTGCTGCGTCCCCTGGCGCAACACCTCACATAGTCCTAAAAGCCCCATTCTCCAGTTTACATGTGTTCCGGCCCATTTAGCATGCGACACGGGCACTGTGCCACGCTGACTTCTAACCCCAGTGGTGGTGGGGGTTGGAGTGAAGAGGGGGGGGGGGGGCGGTGCCAGGGTTTGACTACAAGCCTCCGGGGAGCACAGGGGGGGCTCTAATGGTAATTTGAGTGTAAAATCTGGTCTCTGGAAGAAAGGTCACCATATCTGCATAAGCCCTTTGAGCCAGGCTTAGGGCCCTGTCGGCCTGCCGGTAAAGAACCATTTTCCCCTGTCTTAAGGCCACATTTAGTCCCAGGCGCAAGAACAGCCTGTCAGAATTGTGGGAGGGGAGGGGAGGGGGTGCTGAACGGTGTTTGTGCATGTCTAACTGGGCTCCCCATCCTAAATGGGGGGGCGTGGAGGAGGACGACAACGATCGATTCCACTGCCCCCCCCACCCCGCGCCCTACCTTTCACCGCTGGGCCACCGCGCCGGACGGGGTCCCATTCCGCCGGAGAGCTGGGGTTTCGTCAGCGACGGAAAGATCCAGAACACCATCAAACCCACGGGTGTCAGTCGCCTGCTAAGTGCCGTTGGGCACCAGAGGGGAACCGGCTCGCTGGGATCACGCGTGCACGAGCACATGCTGCGGCGGCTTGTTCGCTTTCGCTTTAATTTGCTTTATCGCCGTTCTCTTGTAGATTTCGGGGACCGATCAGAGATCACTGGGGCTCACACAGCTGGCTACTGAGGCGAAGTGACGTACGGCGACGTGTAATGCTAAATCTCCGTTCATAATGAGAGACTTTACACACCCAGGCACACTCACGCACGATTATATAATATAAATAACTTTCTCATTTCCCTCAGATTGCTCCATTACTTAATCATTCATAGTTAAGGAGCGGGGGTTTTAACAAGAGGCTGCTTAATTACAGAGGAACATATGTGCTCCTATGCCGAGACCCACTTAGAAGAAGACGACGGGGGAAAAAAAGGAGATACGCAGAGTTTCCGTCAGAGTGTGCGACAGATTTAAGAGCTCTGGTAATCGAAGGGGCCGGGCACATCCAAACTGTGTTTTCATAATAAAAATAGTGTCAGGCTTAATTTCCCCCTCCTGAAGCCGTTTAACAATGAGGCGTTTTGAAGCTGTGCAGGCCTGCCACGAAATACGATCCCCGGAGTATTAGCAATATTTTTAAACATGTGGGAACGCTTTCCCTCACACATAAAAGAGAGCCTATCCCCGAGGGGAAAGCCAGAGAGCCTCCATATAATGTTCATTTTGACAACTTTTCTGGCCATTTCGTATGGCATTAACCTTCAGAGAACCCCTCTGTTTACTCTTAAGGTTTCAACCCGCTGCTAGCATGCCAACCCCCTAACCCCGCCCCTCCCCCTTCCCCCTTAATAAAGAGCCCGGCAGCACAGCTGATTAGCGCGCTGTCATTAATTAAAAGTGGCCCGCGCGTTCTAAACTTGACCCTCACGTCCAAACAGAAAGTGACTGCCGAAAAAGTACAAAAAGGCCGACTCCCGCTTGCCAGGTGGTAAAGGGAAGTTAGGAGTCAGATGTTTGAATTCCAGAAAAGGGGGGTTTGGAGGGGGTGGAGCGTGTGCTTCCTGCTATGTGATCACAAGGCCAATGATAGCCAGACTACAGGTGCTACGTTAGATAAGACCACAGTGTTACCCACCAAAGTGCTGAGCAGCACCAGGGTATTGAAGTACTGGGACATGTTTTGGGATGTTGGTGACAAAAGAAAAAATGTGAGTGAACTTCCTTTTTTTTTGTTTTTGGGGCATGCTGGGAAACAGAGCACGGAGGTCACCTGTAACTCTGTCAGACTGTATGAGCCTAATTGGGACTGAATGTACAGAATTAACAGCATTCTATGAGAGGTACTTTTACACTGTACACATTGTGTATGGAGGGGAGCCCTACTCAACCAATGCTGTTACTGCTATTGTTCCAAAATGTATGTAATGGGGAGCATGATATTTCACGCACATGTTTTCTGTCCTCACAGAGGAATCACCCTGTCTTCACAAACAGTTACAACAAATGCCCAAAACACATTTAAACGAAGATTGCCTCCTTTCAGATGACTAAAGATGCTTTTGTAGTCTTGGTGATTAATTTAAGAACAGAAGAACATACAATAGGCCTTTCAGCATCCTGGGCTCACCACAGTTAAGTGAGAAGCACTGTGCCCACCTGGTCTTGAACATTCACACATTTAAAAACTAACCATGAGAAAGAAGTTGTTGTGTGATTGTGTGACAATAGTGTCCTAGTGTCAGTGCAAAATGTATTGCATTTTAATGTTTTGTAATGCATGTACTGCAGTATGTTATAAACTTTATTTGACAGTAAATGTCCTGAAATTCAAGGATATAAATTCAATCTAATTCCAAGGTTCTTCATCCATAACTCTGGAAATTAATTTTAGCAAATCATTTCCCTCCCCCCCGGTTCCCACAACTGCAACCTTCACTCATTTCAATAACTATGGAGCTCTCGCCATTATGCAAGTGTCTAAAAAAGCACTCACACCTTGCTTTGCTTTCATTTGTAATTCAAAGCTTACAAAAAAGTGTAGAAGTGTGTGCCGGCAAAACTGAATCTGAGGGTGACCTTTGAACCCTTGGATGCGGCGGCGGCGGGTACGAAAGAAGCCCGTCGTCGCTGGAACATACCTCACAAAACACATAAAACCAGGACACGGCGCACACACACACACACACACACACAACAAAACACACACACACACACACACACACACACACACACACAACAAGCACAGGTGAAATGAAACATTCCTGAGAAGAAAAAAAAAAAAAGTCGATGAGCGGGAGATCAATGGGGGACGAGTGTAATGGATGGCGATGGATCGCTGGTGTAATATTATACCAGACGCCAAAGCATTACAATATCTACACTGAATAAATGTTAACCTATAATCCCTTTACTAAGAACACTGGCATTGTTTGTCCTCCCTTACGGGGACTCGCATTGATTTTCCTTTACCGAATGCTCAAACACAGCTCTCCTGGATTGATGACTTCCAATTAAAGGAACGTAGAATGTTTCCTTTTTGCTAGCGATTCTTAATATTTAATAGATCTGACCGGCAAAAAAAAAAAAAAAAAGCAGTTCAATTTAATTTGGATTTGTCTACTCCATCTCTCTCCCCACCCTTTGCTGTAGAGCTACTGTTGGGCTTGACCTCCGAGGTGGACCCCTGACCCTTGACCCCCAGACATCTGACCAGTCACCACTCAGGGGGCAGCAAATTAATAGAAGTGCTGCTTGTTAATTGCATAAGAGAACCGCTAAAGGATTCATCACCTCAGTCATGGCCATTGCTTTCCTTTGACCCCCCCCGCCCCTCCCCACCACCCCCAGTTCCCAGAAGGCCTTTCCCCGTTGGTCACATCTGCGCTTTTCCTATACCCAGCCATGTTTGCTGAATAATTATTCAGCATCAAACCTTATTAATCAAGTCGATGCAGCGTTTAAATGGAAATTGCCGGATTAATACAAGCATTCCATTTTGTCCGGGAAATCTTGATGGCTTTAGCCCACTAATCGAATTGGAATATAAAAGAAGGCGAAGGGGGGAACCTGATTGAATTAGGGAGAGGCCTCCCGCACATTAAATTATGTCTGCCAGCAGGTCCCAGGTTTAACGCTAACGCACATCCTCGCCTCATGGCGGATGACGACGTTCTAATGACGAGCATACGATTTGGCAGAAGTGCGTACATCCGCGAGCGTGCGCGACTGAACACAAAACGCGCCGTTTGCATATGCGCTAATCCTGATCTTAATTTCTCTTTTTTTACAGGAAACGCACTTTTAAAGGATCACAAAAGCACTCACAGACACATACAAGGAGCGTGGCGACAAATTCAAACGGCAACGGAGAAAATATATTTCCCAGGCCCTCAGATCTCTCTGGCAGTGCCTATTTTATTCCATTTCTTGCCGTTCTCTCCCAGCAAGCGTTTTCAAGTGACAAGTGAGTGCAAGGCCAAGTCAATTATTCTCAGACATTACTTGTGGATGACATTACCTTCACCCACAGAAAAGAACCTTCACACTGGTGTTTTCACCCCGGTTTGGGAATGCTCTGTAAAAGTTAAATCTGTTTGCAAAAAGTACAAAAAGTGACTGCAACAGAATCAACGGCAACCACTTTAAGGTGAAATTCTGACCACTGCTAAAAATAATAAATCCCAGAAATAATAAAACCCGCAAATTTTTGCCCATGTGGGATGAATGCCTCAGCAGGGTTGACTGTACAACGGATACACTGGTAAGGAAGTGACACAACAAAGTAAACATTTCAGAATAAATGCGGAGAAGCCCGCGCAACCCATCCTCGCTGTTTTGTGTCTTCCTCTCCCCTTGATGCGCGCGCGATATCCCCCTCGCAGACTGACGGACGGATTAGATCGGACAGCTGACATCCACGGCGGCGGTCGTATCGGCTTCTCCGAGGAGCCGTTTGTTTTAAACGACAGGGCGGGAGGGATCCTCCCTTTTGCTAAAATATAAAAATAAAAATTTTCCTTCGGTGTCGGCGGATGCAAGACAGCCGCCGGCGCGATCTCGCGGAGCGATTGCAATCGGCCGCCCGCGAAGGAGCTCCCTCACAAGCTTGTCACTTCCTGTCATTTGTTTGGGGCGACTGACAGCAGCTTACAACCACCCTACAAGTGTCTGTTTTGTGGGAAATGTACAGTGTTTCATCCCTTCCATGGCCTCCTGGGGGGGGGGGGGGGGGGGGGGGCATTTCCTGTGTTTGATATGACACTGGGCTGATATGACAGCATGCAGATAGATAAGATTTAGCAGGGCACATAAACTATGCGAGGGCGAAAAATGAAAAAAAATTTAAATTATATACACACACACACACACACACGCACACGCACACACAATGTTTGCGAATGCTGTCTGGATCTGCTTCAGATGGCAAAATGCTAAAATGTTCTCCAGTGATTTACTATTCCATAAAGAGCTGCATTCACTGAGAAAAGACACAAAACAAATCTTCCTTATCTTTCTGTATTTCTTCTGATGCCTGAGTGGCCTAATAGCAGGGCATAAATAATTGAATTTGTTCTGCAAAGGAACTATCGAGTACTTGTTTTTTTTTCTTGTTTTTTTTCCTTTTCGTTTAAAAAAAAGATTTTTATGTATTGCACAGTGGCCAGGATCAATTCTAAGAGTTTGTTATTTATTATTTTGTCGTTTTTTTGGCCCCCGTTCTCACATCCATTGATGTATGCCATTTGATGTTCAGAACTACATTCAACTGATTTGTAAAGGAGACAACCTTGAATTAAACTCTTTAAAAAAAAAACATGATAACAGTAACAAATCATGCAGGCATCTCGGAATGCAGTCTGTGAAAGTTCATGCTGACACACAAGGAAACGGCACGCTGTATATCAAACAGAGGACTCAAGCATGGCTCTCTCTTATACAAACTACATTGGGGGAAAAAAACATCTTCAAAGGTTTTTTTTTTTTTCCCCCAATATATTTTTAAAGTGACCATGGTCTTGCTATGTTTGGCTCGGGTCGAACGTGAAGAAATATAAGTGAGCTATTTATATTTTTTGGCAAATAATCCATAATGTCACAACAGTCCTATCAGTCAAGTATTGTTTTTGTTTAGAGGGTCACACGTGACAGTTTAAAGATGTTGCTCCAGTCAGAGCAGAAGGATACAGCGTTCAGGGTTCACCCGCGGGGACTCTGATTTACATTCCGCCGGCCCCATTGTGTGTACCTCGGCTGCGCCTGCGTCTCACAAATGCCGTCCGTTTATGGAGCGCTGTGATCTGACGGCAAACGACCAGCAAGGGCTGCGTGAGCGGCCGTGCTTCTAGGCCAAAACGTGCCTGTACCAAACATCCCCCCGCCCAGAACGGACAGGACAGATCAGACTAATCCACGAGGGACGTTCAGCGTTTGGGAAGGAGCCGGAGGAACGCCTGGCCTGCGTGCGACACGGGCACGGCAGCCCTGATTCTGCCAGGTCAGAATCGCCAAATGAACCTGGCCAAACTGCGTTTGTGAAGAAAACCAATATGTGTGTTTATTTCTAAGTAAATAAAAATCAATGTTAAAGACGAATGTTAAATGACTCCAGGCTAGAATGATGCAGGCTAAACACTAACAGTGTATATCCTTCATAATCAGAGTAGTTACTTGCCCAATTGTCCAGTGATGCTCATAATTTTATATTTATTTGTTATTTCACGAGGAAGCCTCACTGAGATTGGCATCTCTTTTTAAAATGGGGAATGAAAAGACAGTGACAATCACATTACAAAACCAATAAAAATACAATAAGACGGCTAATGCAGGTGAATACTGTGCATACTGAATGCTCATTTCTGCCCCTGACTGCAGGTAAATACTGTTCTAAACGCTTTACTTTCCCACCTGCCTGTATCACTGTTTAGGCGAAATCGACTGACCGCGTTTAGGCGAATCCTCCCGACTTCTCAGAGGCTGGTTAGCCCCTACGTAATTCTTCAGCATTCCGCCGCACATCAGCCGCCTCGCACGCCCTCAAACATCGCCAAAAAACCAAAGCGCCTCTTCGCGTGATTTATGATGTCATTAATGTCAAGCTATCAGTGGACAAGAGAATAGAGACAACAGCAAAGCTGACTAAAAACAAATAGTTTTGATTAAACTCAAGGACATTCCGTACAGCTTTCCGTCGAAAGGCATTCATCACTTTCAAAGTTGACCCCGTCCCAGCCCCACCCCCCCCCCCGCCCGCTTCCATATCCTCCAGAATGCACAAAGCAATCTGAGCAAATACAGATACACAGAGTTTGCGCTCTAATCTGTGCGGCCCAAAGTTTTTGAAGAGTTTTATCAATTAATTTAATTCCAAACAGATTACTGGGTGACGGGTTTCAAACAAATGATGTTGACACGCGCCGGGATTAAGGCGCGCTGTCCTGACACGTACGCGGCTCCCTCTAACGAGGACCGCAGTCGCGCCTCGCTGCAGAACGTCATGCACCAGTACCGGGGTCACTGCTCGTTTTTTTTTTTTCTCATTCAATTTTAATTCTTCTCACAAAGAAAATGTTAATCGCTGTCCACAAGTGTCCTGCATCGGAAAACCGATTCTAATCACGAAGCATATGCTCCCATGTTCAAAGTCTTTTTTTGTGCATTATGCATGTACAGTAATAAGCTCAGCCATGGTGTAAATGACGTCACATGATGATGTCAGGTGACTGTTAACAGCAAACGAGGTGTAGGTATCCCGGCACTCCGTCTGCCACTAACTCAGAGCCAACCTGCTTCAACTACTTCACGAGTTTGTCATTTTGAGCTTGAAACAGACACACTGAACTGAGAGCGATTTTGGGTCTGACTGGATACAAAAAAAAAAAAAAAAACATTTGAAGATTTACTTGTAACAGTCGGGTCAGGGGAGGATTGGACGAACGCCTGTCGAATGCATAAGTCGAGCATTCGGCGCTCGTCTGATTCACAGTGGAGTAACCTGGATAAAATATGCCTCCCTGAGTACACTCCATCACCGCTGAAATCAAGGAGATAGACTCGGCAGGCATTCATTTTCCCCGTGCCTTGAACAATAAACCCGCAGCTGAGTTATATGGGAAAGTTCTTAGAGCGAGAGCCAAGTATATCAACAACGTCCCATGCCCCTTGTTTGTCTATCGATCTGTTCGCCAATATATCTACAGTACGGCGTCTGCGTTTTTTTTGTTTTTTTTTACAAGGGAGCCGGCGGGGGCTGGGTGCCAGTTATCTACGCGGGAACACCACCTGTACCATCGCCCTAGGAGAATAGTAAACAGATAGCAGGGAATCCCAATTCCGACACAGTTTACGGAGGCCTCTAATCCTAACATCTGTTGTGTCGCCAGGGGGGATTGAAGGGGATGGGCGGGAGTACGGGGCACTTTCAGCGCCGTTACCCAGTTTTATTGGAAGAGCCGGCGCTTCTCTAAACGCTTTTCGGAGGAACTCCTCTCGAATGTGGTGCCTGCGTGATCACAGATGAGTCAGGAGTAAAGCATGATGGGATTGTTTTTCATATCGCTCAGGGGAATGCCCTTAGGTTCCCTAGCATTGTCAGTCTGGATAAAAGTGTCAGTTAAACAAAGGTAATGCATTGTACTAGTATGGTGTGAAATGCACAAAAGTAACTAAAGTAGGGTTAAAATAATGCGATGGTTACAGGAAATTAATTTACTTACATCAGTGCTTGTTGAACACCACATTATTGTTCTGCTCAAGAGAGGTCACTGCCAAGCTCACAACATGGTGAAACTTCTTTGCAGGTATTAATTCCCATGTGCCAAACCATGCCATGCCAGCTAAATAAAACATCTAAGCTTCCATTAAACCTACAAATGTGTTATCTCCCAAAGCTTTACTCTTATCTAATGAAGTGAGATTATTATTTATTATTATTCTAATGTGATTGTTATTCCAAGGTGAGTTGTTTTAAATGTCATTTAGTCACGGATTTGGCGAAAGTGTGGTTTTAATCGCGCTGGCTTTAGGTGTTGCGCTTTAATGTCACGCTATCCAGATGTTCAGAGCTCCGTGCTGCCGGATTTATTCACTCGCTCGCACTGGAAGTCAAGTGGGAGATGTATTGCTGCTTTCCATTAGAAGGGACCGCTGAGAACCTTCTTGCTCAAATGTTGTGACAGTCGCAAGGAGAAAAATTTATCAGTTACCGCTAAACAAGGAAATTAATCTCATTGTGACTGTGCACGTGTGCCTGCGTGAGTGTGTGTGTGTGTGTGTGTTTATGTGTGAGCGCGCTTGTGTGGGATTCATTTATTGCACACCAGAACTCAAATTGTACTATGCGGATGTGATGGAGTTGAAAGTGCCTTTGGACATTTTTACGTAAGCAGACAAATAGAATGTGCATTTAAACATGTTTACACGGCAGGCGGACAAGCAGTGTACACAACCAGTGCGCAGACCTCGAGCTCGCATGCTTCCTGAGGTCAGAGGCACGTGGTTACGGCACGTCAAGACCCCGCTTTTGACGGAAAAACAAGGGCTGGGGTGAAGGAGGGGAGAGACGACGTGGGCGAGATGGCGGCTTGTGGGGACACGCCAGGCAGCAGCTGGCGGGCCCGAGCGTTCGCCCGCGCGTCAGGGGCCAAGCGGCGGCGCATGCGAGACGGGCTCTGCCAGCTCCCGCTGCGAGACCGCTGATCACGTCGCATCTGCTTATTACGAGCACGAAGCGAAAAGAAAAAAAAACAGACAGCAAAGAGAAAAAGAAGAACGGGGAAAAAAGACATACTCTAAAAACTGGATAAGGCAAACAACAAATAAATAAATACATAAATGGTGTGTGTGTGGGGTTGGGGTTCTGAGAGAGACGGCCCAGCGGTGGGTGCAGCCTGTTGGTTTTCAGTACCACCTCTCTGTATTAAGCAGCATGATAATTTACCTCAGGAGCCACTTTAACCGCTATTATTCTCCTGCTGAAAGCACGGAAGATGATCCAGCACATGTTGAATACTCATGCAGGCAAATATTTGATTTATTTAATTTAATTTTGAGGAGAATTAAGGGTGAAAGATCCTCTATTGTTATGACATTTCACCTTTGCATTGAGACATCTGCATGCATCTAAGAATGGATTGCAGTACAGAAAACATTCCGATTATCTCCGATTGTCACAATAGGGTATTTTTTTTTTCTTCAAAAAATGTCACAAAGACTATTAGACGTGATCTGAAATTGCACTCGTCTCATGTGCCGCTTTCTTAAGCTAATATCCATATCAATTTTATTTCTTGTTATATGCATGTCTCCATATTTAAAGAAAGCATATAAGAGAGAGGCAACACATTTCCAACTAGACATTAGAATGCAAAATATGGGTTATGTCTGACACACTGTAGTATACTGCTGAATTTCAACGAAAACCTACAAAGGATCTTCATGTGGTATTATATTAATAAGGAAAACCTTCATGAAATAATTTGACACTGCATTACAACAAAATGCCCAGGCATCTGAAATTCCCACTAGATAGCTTGGCGACGCTGACTGAATCCTGCGGTTACTCCATGACAGCAGTGCTGTATTAATCAGTTAATTATTTGAACATAAGTTTTCCGTAAGACGACTTGGCAGTTTTGAATCTTGGAGAAAGTCATGTACAACAATGTCACAACAACATATCAGTTTCAGCTGCTTGGACTATTATATCAAAGCAGGGATAAAAACAAATGACCCCCCGAATAAGAAACGGTAAACACCCTACACTTTAACACAAGTAACCAGTTCCAAAACACACTGAAGAGTACCTTTGTTGTGTACAGAAGCACTGTTACTTTACGCAGAACATTCAATGAAGCCAACTGCCAAAGAATCAAAATATTGCAGCGCCATATGGGATTCATCAGCCCTGTCTTTATGTCTTCAGCAGGCTAATGTGCAGCCATGAAAGATGGAGCTCCGTACTGCAGACATCTCGGAAACCGCTGCAGCCACCAAGACAGCCGCAAACACAATTAATCTTCAGATTGGGGAATATCGATAGGGTTTTGGCCACCGATTTGGCAACACATATGCGTAGCCATTTCTCTGACAAGGACTAATTGCAAGAGGCTTGTGAAATAATAGAGTTGTCTTTAAGTGTTGGGATACCATTTATTATAGCAACACAACTCACTGGGGAAAGTGGGTTATGTGGTGAAAGCGAGCACACCATTTTCCTTCTGACCTCTATTTTTTCCTTTTCTTTTTGGCATCACTGACTAAATTCAGCCCAGGTGTAGGAGCACATGGACCAGGAAGTCACATTGTTCCGAGTTCCAGCATAAAGGTCATTGAGCAAAAGACCAGCTGGTAAAGAAATCGCTGACAGAGCTAGCAAACTGCTTGGCACCCAACAAACTAGCCCATGAAACAAAAGACAAAAATATTAAATAAGCCATAATGGCTTATTGGTCTGAATTGAATGGTCTGAATTGAATCAACATTTGCCGTCAACTTTTATTCACAGCAAAATGCATCTTATTTTTTTTACTTCAGACAGGTAATGAGTATAATGATCACCAAAACGATTTTGAAAATTCGGCCTGTTATGATAACACTAAACAGTCATACTCGGATTCACTTGTAAGGACTTATGGACAAATGTTGATTGAATGCAGGCCGACCAGTGTAAAATGTGGTACCCTTCAGTGCATGTGTGAATCTACACGTTTGTGCATTTGTGTGTGTGTGTGTGTGTGTGTGTGTGTGTGTGTGTGTGTGTGTGTGTGTGTGTGTGTGTGTGTGTGTGTGTGTGTGTGTGTGTGTGTGTGCGTGCATGAATGTGCATAAAGGGTGCTTTCAGTTCATTCATATTGCGCTACTTTGAACAGTAAGACTTTTTGCTGGCAAACTGTGGTCACAGTGTATGGCACAAATATTGTTAAAATATTTTTGAGCTTACAGTGCAAAATTTCTGCTGCAGTTACAGTAGACAGTTCCAGCCTAGGGCTAACAAGAGCTGGAATTCAACACATAAATATGGTAGAATTTTATCATATTCTGCAATGTAGCTTGTGATATTTTCAAACAATACATATAACTACATCTATACTGCACATATGGTACTGTTTCAGTAAATTACCGTACTATATTACTCTCGCACACGCACACACACACACACACACACACACACGTGTGTGTGTGGGTGTGTGTGCGTGTGCGTGTTACCTCAAATACCACGAAACATCAATGCTGCTAAAATACATGAATGCTTTGGACTATAATATATGGTGCTTGGAATTTGTTATTACACTCTAATTGCTATGTACACACAGGCAAAGCTGCAATAACTAACCGGAGCTAAGCATGAAAAAACACACATACAGTATACAGTACTAATTACGCACAAAAGAAGTATTACCATTGAATAACATTTATACAGCTTGTCTGCGTGTTTGTGCTTAATCTTTGATTTGACTATATCACTTCAGAGCCCACATTGAGCTGTGCTAACAATAATCTTCACTGGAGAAATGACACACAGGTGTGACTCTCTAATGCACTGACACCGCTGGACATCACAGAGGGGTCAAATTCAAACTCCACGGCAGTCACCTTGTGGAGGCCACTGTAACTCAATCCCAGGTTTGTTTGTAAACCGCGGTAAGCCCTTCCGCAATATGAAAATAGGGTCTTTTAACACATAAAATGGATACAGAAGGCTTAATCCCATTGATCTTGCCATCAGAACCGTGGTAGCTCCTACCTTGCCCCTTTCTGCATCTGTGTGTGTGCATGTGTGTGTGTCTGTGTGCGTATGTGTGTGAGCGCACGTGTGTGTGTGTGTGTGTGTGTGTGTGTGTGTGTGTGTGTGTGTAGAGAGAGAGATGCGTGAGCACACCACGGAAGTTTTAAAGGGAATTTAACAGAAGCTTTTCCGCCCTCTCTCGTTCCATACACCACTCAAATCAGCATGCGCTCAGAATGCAAATCCAGGTAAATCTTCGGTTTTATTTGATGTTCCTTGCGGTGTACTTACATTATGATGAGAAGAACTTGTGCATTTCTGACATCCTCTCCCGGTACTTAAATCAACATCTTACAGCCTATTAGCCAAAGCTTTAGGGGACAATAGCTTTTGCTGACAATCCTTGTATTTCTCACGCATAGGTAAATTTTGATGTTGAAAAAGAAAAATCTAATCAACAGGAATACGCATCATGACTCTTGACAGTGTATAGGTCACACTTCCCTCTCGACAGCTAGAAGAATCGCTTTGAAATGCAAGCTTATATTTCGCACAAATAACAGATGTTTTGAGAAGTATATGCATTAATATTCATACACCTCAGGGAGAATAAATGTCTTGTGTCTTCAAAACGCAGAAGGAGAAGTAATTTCAGCAACAGGGAGGCATCAGTCCTTATTTCCGGAAGATTCGGGACAGTTTGGCTGTAATAACACGAGCGGCTTCCCGAAATCAGCCGCGGCCCATCTTTATCCAGTGACAATTTAAAAGTGAATAAAGTGACTGAAAAGAATGGGAAATTAAATTATGCTTTTGTCATCAATTTTCCGTCGGCGGCCACCCGAACGGCAAAGCAGTGGCTTCTGGGAAGATTTGTCAGAACGCATTCGCACTAATACACTCATGCTTGTAATGCGCAGTGCCCGATCACTGCCTCCGCACGCTCGCACTTCAGCAAGTGATGGAACGTGTGAATGTGTGAATGAAAAATAACTACAACTATAAGCAATTTCAAAGGGATCTTAGACTATTAACCACCATGCCATATATTTAATAATGAATTCTTACTGTCGATATGTATGTCAAAGAAAGGCTACGGGGATACTTAACCTATGATGAAAAACTCTAGCTACACAGTATAAAATTTTTCAAACACATTCAAACAGACACTAGTGTTACGCTTATTCAAATCAATCCATGTACAAATAATGATTTGTTACACAGGAAATAGACATTAGAAAACCCACAGCTTCTTATTACAGCAGAGTCTCTTGGTACACCGTTCTGTCATAAGAATTGGCAGTTGGGTGAAGGTAGGCAGTGTCGCCTGTTTTTATGAAACTGCAAAGTGTTCTTTGCTTTTATATACAACCTGCATGAATGAATACAAACTACCTTTCGGTGTATAAGGAAATTCAATCACCTGATGGATAAAATGCCGGCTCAGCGAGAACTGGAGTAGAAAGTTTAATGTGATCTCAGCAGGGACTTGTGTGCTTATTGAAGACATCCACTGCAGCGAACAAATATGAACAAAACAAAATAATGAACGGGGGGTGGGCGTTGGTGGGAGGGGGTGGGGACTCGTGTTTTCTCTTACTCCAACACAAGGTGAAGTATTAACAATACAAATTGTGCCACAAGCAGGTATAATACTTGCATGATACTTGCAAATACTTGCATGAAGAAAGCTCAAATCTGCTGGCTGGGTTTACGATCTGTGAAGTTTTCATTGTGTTTTTTATGTCCTGGGTCTTTCAAGCTGATAAATCTACGTGTACCTGGAATCAGAGAAAAAATTATGATGCAAAATAGACTCAACTACAGGTGCAAAATACACTCAATCATAGACCAAAAGACTTTTTTCAGTCCATAGGGAGGGGTTGGCCACTTGTAAGGATGTTTACATTACTAGTTCCCAAACAGGGAGTCAGGACCCTCTAAGGGGATTTGGTAGGTTGCAAGATGATGCAAGAAGAAAATAACTGTTAATGACCGTTTCCAGGGTCACGTGCAAGCTAGTACAAAAAAACATGCACATCCCAAAATTTAAAAAGAATTTCTGGCAAAGTTTGAAAGACAAGCTTGAAATGTCACATTTGGTAACTGTTAATAAATTTGGCATAAGGGAGTACTTTGTAGCGTGTGGATTATTTTCTTATTTTGTATCTATCACATGCACTGCACTAGTTATAGTACACATGCTGCTGGTTTGACATGTAAAAGAAAAACACTTGAATTCCATATTTTAACATATGTCAGGCTGCATATTCATAAGGGGGGGGGGGGTCACAGAAAATCGCAAACAGGCAGGGCCAGACCTGGGAAGGAGACACTGTCTGGCTGTCTGTCTGTCTGTCTTTTAGGGAAGGTGTAGAGAAGGTACAACTTCACCAGTAGAGAAGGTGGGGGCAAGAAGTTGAGCCTTCAGCGTCAAACAATTTATTCCTGATGTCAGCTGTAAATGTGAAGCGATTGGCCAAAATATCCTCTCTCGTCTGATTGGATGACAGTGTCTTTGTCTTGCAGCAATTACAGCTGTCACAGTCAAATGAACAACTGCACAAAGCGTTCGTTCTGTACAGGGAACATTGCGCTAAATTACCAACAGCTGTTTTCAGTTCCTTTTCATTTCAATAATAGCACTGGGTAATGTAACTATTTTACACAATCTCCTCCCCCTGCATGAGAAAACATTCCCTAAATACATATTCATGTAGAAAATTACATAGGTATCAACGGCAGCACAGTGTCACTATCAGCGCAAAGCAGTTGTTAATTAAAACTCTGACCCACTGTGAGTGCTATGTTCAATTCTGTATTACTTTCTGTAGGTGTTTGCCCCCGGTTTTGGGGTCACAAAATGAACTGCAATGGATAATTCATCCTTCAGTGTACCACTATGCGCCACTTCGCTCGATCACCCCTCTGTAGGGCTATAAAGACAATGCCTCATTACACGGGTTACGGGTATGGAAGGCAATGTAAAATAAATAAAAATATCGGAAACAAATAAATAAAAAATAAATAATCCGCCGAAAGTACTGTGTTATTATTCCCATTCTGTCGCGCCGCAGAGATAGCGAACGCTCAGTTGTGACAGCCGCCGTGTTAATTCTCTAATCCGCCCCGACACGAGGCGATAAAGAACCAGGGAAGAAAGCTGGCGCTTAATCGCGCACTAATGGTGATGACAAATACCTGTCCCTGTCACACCAGTAGGGAGGGAACAGCCCAGATACCGGGGGGGGTGGCACACACAACTTCAATAACTTGGATCCTTTTTGCGACGTTCCTCAAATTCAAACCCGTGGGTTCTCCACGCGTCGCGAGGCGTGAACGGGAAAGGACGACTTCGGGCGCGGCGGGCTACACGGGCGCTGCGGCTGACGCCTCCCGCTCTGTGTACGCTGTGCCGGGGCACAGAGGCACACAAATCACAATTGTGTGCGTGTCATTTAGCGCGGGTAGTCTAGGGAGAGGCTTATTGGGAGGACTCCGAGCAGGGCAGTCACTTTGTATCCCTGTAATTGTGATTTATACGCTGGCCTTCCAAGCAGTGGGCCTGTTTTTCGAAGTCCTAGTGCTGCATCGACAAGTGACATATTTTCAATGAAGCCAGCGTGACCCGTCCTCCAATAGCAATCTGCTTTACCCTCTCCGTTCCGTACGCCGCCGGGTTAAAGGGCGCCGCCAGGTGCCGGGGAAAGTCAGGCGTCCCACAACATGTCAGACGAGCTCAAGATAAAGCTCGGATCTTTACACTAGAGGTCCAATGAAGTACAGAAGGTACTGTGTATAACTGAAAAACTGGGACACAGCATTGTTTGTTCAGCCCCCTTCAGATATTCACAATATTCTCATTCGCATGGATTTGTCCTTGTGGTGTCGTTCTGGGATTTAAGTCTGAATTCTTACCCTGTTTCAGGCTGATTTTAAACTCCATGTATTGTTTAGCCACTAGCAAACGGCCATTTTGTGTCTGCCCAGCACTGTGAGGTCAGCCCGTCTGCAAGACTGAAGAGCCAGAGTGACTTCATGGCAGAAAATGCTAATTGAACCCAGGGCCAGGAAAGGTAATATTAATAATATTCAGGTAATGTATATTACCAACAGGCGATATGGGGCTAAATACGACGTAGACTCGATCTTTCAATCAACCTGCTGCCCTGCAGTAATTCTGCAGCTCTTTCTGAGAGCCGGACTGGAATGAATCAATTTCCCTTGGTGAAGTGCATCATTCACATTACCGGTGGCCCCAAAATTCAAAGACACTACAAACCTGCTCTTATATATGACCGGGAGTTCAGGAATTATTTTTACCACACAAATTTACTGTGTGAAAACGTTAATATGTGTTAGGGAACACAGAAGAGACACATACACAACACTGACGCTGCAATACACAATGTATACACCGTGTATATGTGTTTGTCTGAAGCACCCAAGAAGATATTCATTTAAAATATAACTTTTGCAATCGACTTTGTTTAAGATTATGCCTGGTAAATGTGATTGAAAGAGACAGACATGTCATTCAGAATGGTTGTAAAGTTTCTTTTCAAGCCCTTTTTTGAAGCCCAAAGCACAGGAGCATTTTGAAGAGATCACACATCAAACACTCAATGTGTTCTCCACCGTAAACAGATTACAAATAAAAGGGTAAAAAAGGTAGTTGAAAATTGAGAGAGGCGCATATTTCTTTGTAGATCTAATTGAATGAAGAATCAAAACATGTTTGAGGAAAATGTACCTTTCACAGAGAACTCCAGCACATCACAAATCAATGGAACACACAGGAGGGTAGGTGGATGGCACAGTACGAAGTCAGGTTGGCTCTGTGCAATATAGCATAAAAAAATGTGTGTATTCATTTGTGGAGTGAGTGTCATGTGTTTCTATGTGCATGTAGGGGCATTTGTGTGTGTGAGTGATTGTGTGCATGCTTGCGTTTAGAGGTGGTTGTGCGCATGCATGTGGTAGTCACGTTTCCCTATAAATACACAAATTCAGGTGTGTGTGTGTGTGTATGTGTATGTTTGTGCTTGTGCATGTGTGTGTGTATGTGTATGTGTGTGAATGTGTGTGTCTGTTTGTGCATGTGTGTGCATGTGTGTTTGTGTGTGTGCATCACTTAAAAAGAAACGACCTTGTTTTGACCCAGGGAGAGTGAGTGGAATGACAGTTTCCTGTAAAAGTTTATCTTAGGGAAATGGAAGATTAACGAGCATATTTTCATTGGATGCATTTCCCCACATCTTACATATTTAGAGGTGATAAGATCGGAATATTTATTGGGTCTTACTTCAGGTCATTTGCTATGTTAATTTTATGAGCTTGATGTTGCTTTTGTCTCTCGGTTGTGTGTTATTCTTCAGGAAACGGTGGGGGGGGGGGGGAGGATTTATATACTTTGCATACGCTTTTCCCAAATGATGCACTCAGGCACAATTATTTTGGGCATTCAGGTTGCTTTAGAACATCTAATTTAACTTGCACTCTGTGAAATTAAGTCTATTATTTCACCATGGAATCAGCATCTGCTTAGTATACCTCTGCTTGTTTGTTTGTGATAACACATCGTTATACGTGACAGATCTCTTATACTACTCTCCTTGAGGCAAAGTAAGCCTTTTTGATCTTAAGTGAGAAGCACAGTATTCCTCTCTACTAAGATTTACAGTCAGTAAAATTGCAAGCATGTGTGTGTTAAATATACAATGCTCGGTGTCTGCATAACTGAATAATCTTGTATCTTTGGATACTGTGCAAAATGTTTCTGCTTATATTTGCTTCAAGGCAGTCAGAGTAAAAACGAGTATTAGTCCCCATGTATTATTGGTACTGTCCAATTTAATTGCACAACAACAGAAACTGTATATTTGCCTTTTATAGGTTAAAATTGAAGCAAGATTCCAAGCCATGAGAAGAATTTAAGCCAAATTAAGTTCCATTTGTGTTAGTTTTTGCAGCATTGAAAGCCAACCCTGAACTTTAATCAAAGTCCTAAGGTTCACTAAAATGTTGATCAAAATGTTGATCATACCAGGGAGAGAAATATCCACTAATGATTTATCATACAGTGCAATACACAATTTTAATAAAGTCTTAAATTAATTAAGTCTTAATAAATCACTAATAAATGTATTATCCATCATTAAAATTAATTGTTGATGGTCAAAACACAAGACAAGAAATGTTACTAAAAGTACTTTAAAGAAGGACAGAGCTCTAAGATAAAATTCCACAAGGTTAAAATATTGTGCTGTTGAGATTAATTTATTTGTTATGTAGCACAGTATTATAATATTACATGTAATTTCTAAATCTCTTATCCCTGGCCTCTTTCTTCAGAACATATTTACTAATATTAATGCATTAAGCATTATTAATAACGTATTGTCATAACATGTAAAAAAAACACGTAAAAGATAGAATAATGTATATTTAGAAATGTTATTATTAGTTTAAAATGATACTGATGCCACTAGAAATATGCATATATGAGCTTGGCTTATACAAACTCAGAATCTCAGAGCTGAAGTATGTGAACTGAGATTCATATTTTTATAGTTTCCTTAACCTCCTGATCTTCCCCCTCCTGTTATCAGGTGCTTACATTGGGCTGCAACTTTTAAAAAAACAGGAGAAAAAACAGCAACATGCCTGGGTCTGCTAGACTTGACCGGCAGCTTTAGTTTTCAGGACATTATAGAGAGAAGATAAGGATGAAGGCTGAAATCGTGCCACGTGTAGGCCTTCTTGTCTGGGGGCCACGGCGACTAACCTGGCGGAAAGGGCGTGGGTGAAATCCGGTTTCATGGATTATTCATGTATAATTACAGCAAGCTTTCAAACAGGTCTAAATCAACCCCCTTCCAAACCGCCGGCCCCATTACCGCCCGTAACATCTCAAACCGCCATCGTCACAGGCAGGGTTTAAGTGCAGAGTGCGATCAATACTGATAAATGCTAAAAATGTAGTACGACGGAAAGAGACCCATAAATCTGTACGGGGTTATGCTTAAAGGGGGAGCAGCGGTGTGTGTGTGTGTGTGTGTGTGTGGGGGGGGGGGGGTCTGTCCGCTCCCCCCATCTCCTTTTTCATTTCTCTCTCCCACCCTCTCTGGTCGGGGGAGAGGCGGAGAGAGAGCCGATAATCGAGTCTGATCAGAGAGAAGCAGTGGAAGGCCCAGTCTTGATTTACACAAGCTGTTCCTCAACAGGAGAGAGAGAGAGAGAGAGAGACAGACAGAGAGGAGAGAGAGACAGGGAAAGAGAGGGGAGAGGTATACAGTATAGAAGGTGGCAGGGAGACTGAGAAGCACAGGACAAGAGAGAGGGCTTGAAGGAGAGAGTGATAGTGAGTGCGAAAGAGAAAGAGAAAGGGGAGGCTCCTCTCAAGGTCAACTCCAGGTGAAGGAGGGGTCACGCGGAGGTCGCAGGAGCGCAATCCCAGTCAGGTCAGCAACGCCCCCTGGAGTGGCGCAGAAGGCAGAAGAGGGGGAGGGGGGGCATCTCTCCCTGCGCGTCGTCAAACCCACCCCGGTGGGCTCCAGCTCCTGGCGCGGGGGGCCCGGGAATAAAGAATGTCCGGGATGATTGCGAAACGGCTCCGCTTTCAACCGCTAACTCCTTTTCATGTAAATGTCTCTGCCTGACACTTCTTACACACCCGTTCTCTCTCTCCCTCTCCTATCTCCTGTACATTTTCTTGGCGCAACGACAGGAGAACAATAAAAGAGAGCGAAAGAAAAACAGTGAAAGACCAGGCTCTTGTTGGGGTTGGCAAAAGGTCAGCGGTGACAGGCATGGGGGTTAAACTGCCGACTTAAAATACTGTTCATTACCCTCTGCAGCCTCTCAATAAATTCACCTCTTTGTGTCACCGTCAGTGCCGTACGTCAGCATTCCGCATCTCCTAATTTATTGCCGATTGTTGAGTTGTATGGGAGACCTTTTATATGAAGGTAGCATCGATCTTATGCTTATTTTAAATCTGCTGCCAGAATAATCCCAGAGACTTTAATAGTTACCATGGTGTGTGTGTGTGTGTGTCTATATATATATATATGTGTGTGTGTGTGTGTGTGTGAGTGCATGCGTTTATGTGCACATACATTACAAGGTTCAAACTGATATTTCTTTAACTTGAGTTATTCTTTAGTTTTCCCATAATTGGATCCAAGTGGAATCTATATTAATCCTCTCCCAGCATGATAAAAATCTGATGGATGCCAGGACCAATAAATGAGCAATGTCTTCCCATCTGATTCCAGTTTATGCAAAGTGCATGGTGTGCGTGGTACCACACTCACAAAGGGCCACTGGTGTTAAGGGGGAAAAATGTACATGACACAGTTTAACAGAGCCTAGCCTGCCCTGTACAAATTAAAACACTAGAAAGTAATTAATGCTCCTCAAAACCTGTTCAAAGTTTATTACTTGATTTATATTTGTTCCACTTTGTAGGGGCATAGTCATCTTTTACTTGCATGTGTTAGATTCAGTACTGTATGCGTTGAAGTAATTTATTAAATAAATAAACAAATAAATCACCTCTCAGCTAATTTGCCTAATGATATTAGAGATGAGGAACTGTACAAATTGTGCAAAGTACAAGCTACTATTAACCTACCCCACCTTTCATTTCTGGAGTTCAAAATGTCCATCCATTTTCATTTGAGCAAAACAAAAACATAATTAAAAATTTGACACTTGACACGGATTCCACAAATAAAACACTTTGCTTCCCTGGCATAATAAAAGAGGGTCAGAAATTCAAGTTCGCCGGTAATATGTCAGACCAGGACAGGGGAGGGGGGGGGGGGGTGGGTATGAGGAGGGAGAGAGAGAGAGGGAGGGAGGGAGAGAGGGAGGTAGGGAGGAGTGGAAGGGGGTCATCCATTCAGGCCAGAGAGTAGTTTGGAGAGACAAAGCCGCCTTTGTACAAAACCGAAAAAAAAAACAATGCTATTAATTATCACAGTGGAAATAGCGAAGGCTTGTTACTTTTTACAAAACATATCATTTTCCTCCTTCGGTCCCTGCTCCCCTGGGGGAGCTGGATATAAATGCAGTGACTTAAATAACAAGAGACTAACATCATTTTCACAACGAGGTCTGCATAATTTCGTGACCATGAGTGAGCAGCTGACTTCGACTAAAATGTTTCAGTTCCGCGCGCATATAGGCGCATAAATAATTCAAAATTAATCCCTGCAGAGGGGACAATGGGAATCGTAAATTATCCGCCCGCAATCCTTAACATTAGAGGCAATGAACCTATAGTAACAAACTAGACGAGTTACTCATTACATGCGTTTCGTAGACACCTTAACCTTTGAATATTAATTTTCCCAGCGCCACACTAGGGGGAGGCTGTGGAGCGCTTCCCTGTTTTTTCGCCTGCGAAGGCGTGATGCATAAAGCGTATTTACAACCTGCTCAGCGTGCGCTCAAGCCGAGTGTGTCACTCGCTCCACATCTCCGAACGCCGTAATCCCCACACGCGGACCTGTTTTTCAACAAACCACATATTTAAAAGACAAATGGACATGCCGTTGCAAGTAAACCTTTTGATATGGAAATGACGGGATATTAATCTTCCTTTAAAGAACCCTGTGCTCGGGGAAAAAAAGCAAAAAACGGGAAGCCAGACCATGTTGAGCATGCGACGATATTTATGGAAATGAGCAAAGGTAAAGGTATTCATCCGCACCAGGATTATAATTTACAATAGCTCTACTCCAGGAGTATTCTGGCTGCTTTAAAACTTTTTTTTACTAAATTTTACAAACACTGACTATCAATGTAAGGCAACGGTCTCCATCAGAAACCATCAGTAATTTGGCCCAAGCTTTTGTGGCCCAACGGGCCCCATGTACATCATTATATCAAATCGTACATCAAATAGCTGAAAAAGCCTGCATAATATTTAGAAAATAAAGATAAAGAATAGACATTGTGATACAAGAAGAGAAACTAACTCACACAGAATGGCAAAGGTTGCTGCATGGCGACAGAAAGTTTTGAGAGCAGGTGAATGTGAAGGTAGCCCTAATGACATATCGAGGGCCACACACACAGGCTCCCAATGAGCAAGAGTTTCACAAGCAAGGCCTCTGTTTATTAATGTATGAGCAGCATTAAGAGAGCTTTTAAAGGGCTCAGTCTGTACCGGCCCCGGCCCCCCATCTTGTGCTCCATAGATTTTCTCAAGTGTTCACACCTGGATAGCCACTTCAGGTATTCAGGAGAGAGAAAAAAAACATGAAAAGTGTTCAAGGGTCAATTTCACTGACATTGCTACAATGGCCACTTACTTGGTCTTTCAGTGGTACAATGACCCCCTGCCCCCCCCCCCCCCCTCACATTTAACATTCAAACTGTTCAAGTGGGGCGGAGTTGGCAAAATGGGGGGGGGGGGGGCATGAACTATCCAAAAAAAGAACAAGATGAAAGTCTTACACGTACATCAGGAGCTTTGCATAAAATATAGGTACCCACGACAACTCGGCCAATAAAACATTTATATTAAAACTACAACTTATCCCTGATAAAAGCACTAATGCAAGAGATAAAGAAACCGACTCGTGTTTAAAAAAAGAAAAACATCCGATTTAAAAACTACTTTGAAGAATACATATAAAACAGGAGGCATGAATATTCCTTGTAGCCTACTTCAAGTCTACACCCCTGTTCATACAACAACACCTTTCTAAAAAGTCTGTTACATATTCAATATTTCAAATAGTCTGGTTATTAAACCTAATGTGCATAATCTGCTACTTACTGTGCTCCACACAGTATAATGTTGAACTAAGAAGTAAATAAGCCTAAAGTCAAGACTATACGGCTGTGCAGAGCATAGCCTTATTCAAATTTACACAATGATTATTTTTTTAATTATTGTGCAAATTTCAAAGTCATATACTCCTGGTGATATGGTTACCCTGAACCATATTACGATATTACAGTACGTAATGGTCTTGGGATTTGAAGAATCACATAATTTTTCAAACATGTACATTTCAGCTGAGCAACTTCAGCAAACTATACTAAGATAATTTATTATTATTATTATTATTTTTATTTAGTAACTTTCACTTCAAACCCAAATTATAATGTCACTGTCTGTCTACTAGTCTTCAGGACAGCAAAATCCTCAAGTTAGTAGTCTCTGGACTCCTTCGGCTTGTCGGAATGTGTGAGCAGGGCAGCGCCATTCGTCACACGGATTTTCCCATTAGAGACAGAATAACGACACTTCACCTTTTAATTTTTCAAGAGGAGCGCCGGGATTATCGGGGGGAGACGGGAGCTTGTTTTATTGCTCGGAATTTCATCACAATAAAAGCTTGTGGGGAAAGGTGGAATAATCGTCTCCCTATAAATGTCTCAATGTAGATTACATGCTTCTTGCCTGGCTAATCCTGGTAATTGATGAACTCCTATGCTGATGGTTTTTATACGTAATTTGTTTATTAATTAAGATAGCACTTATTTTGGGACCTCAACCAAGTAAACCCAATTATCTGCTCTGCAGGGTGAAAAGGCATATTTTGCTAAACACATGCCACAAGCTGCCAGTGAATATATAATAATCTTTGTAAAGTTAAATTCATACTCTGTAATGCTAAAAATAAACTCTGTCACACTTGATTATGCCTGCATTAGAGTGTTATTGACTCGTTTAATATACGGGGGGGGGGGGGGAGATATGAACTAGGCAAGGCCAAATTTTGATTGCAAGGGTTACAATTGTTCATAAATGTTTGAATTTCTTATATTTTAATTAATTCTCAACTTTCTCAATTTCTTTTAAAAAAAATAACGAAACGTGTGTTTCTTTGTATCGCTCTTGAATACAAAGTACGGGCAGAAAAAAACTTATTGTATGCCTGTGGTTGGAAACTAATAGCTCTTTTATGCAAATGGTTGATCATTATTGACTAATGTTTATTAAAGGCAATGTGTCTGTGCTGATCCGTACTTCCTGATTGCCTGGGATATGAGTACTTGTCAGGTGGTCAGAGCGTAACGCACTACATTAGCATTGACATTAGTATTGACACCTGATACACAAGTGTCACATAAATTAATTTGCTAACATTTTATTCAAGATTTCTGTTTTATGTATGTTTTTTTGTGTGTGTGTGTGTGGGGGGGGGGATATGGGAGGTGGAGATCAAGTCATTTTCAGGGTGCGAACGCCTGGAGATTAGAGCGGAAACATTTTTTTTAAATACACCATCAACAGTTATTCCCTGAGATCAAAAGGTTGATCTGAGTACTTCGGTTAGGCTACAACGCTGAGAGGCAATGGTGGTTAACGTGCATAAGAGAGGGAGGGGGAAAAAAAAAAAAAATTTTTCCATAAAAAGTTGAATAAATAAACCCTTGAAATACAAAGAGTGGGGATTAGCACGCATTAAGCTGTTATATCTCTTTGGGATATTTCCGATATGCGTGAGGAACCGAAATCAAAAACAGAGAAGTTGACCTATGTTCTTCTGGCACAGTCGAGATGTATGAACGCCGATAACACTTTAAAGAAAGCCGAAGAAGAAAAAATAAGAGGAGAGTGAAGGAGGGGGAGGAAAGAGAAGAGGAAAAAGGGAGAGATAAAATGACATTAAAAGCCAGCCCAGAACTGATTGATGCGCTATAATATTTGAAGTCCGCTGACGGGACCGCGCCGGCGGCTCCAGGGGTCAGAGTGAGGAGCACACTAATGAGAGCTTTTATAGCACTCTGCTCTAATCGCGGGGAGCGCCCAACACCTCCCCCGACCGCCAGCCCCCCCAAAAATCACATCCAAACACAAAATAACATGCTCCATTTGGCCCGTGAAAGGTGGTTTGAACAAATCTTTGTGATGTATTAGAGCGTTTGCCCAACCACTCGGGCACGTGCTCTCTCCCTCTCCCTCTCTCTCTCCCTCTCCCTCTCTCTCTCTCTCTCTCCCTCTCTACCTCTCTCTGTTTTTGTTGTCGGAAAATACACATTTATCACTCTGCAGATGCCAATGGGGGCTTTGGCGTGGGCCGTTCTCATCCGCCAGGGCTCAAGCGAAACCTGTTTCATCTCCAAAAGAAGGAGAGGCGGCTCGGGCACTTGGTCCAATGGACAGCTTTCCACAGCCAGAGCGAACGCCTGTAAAAGTCCTGGCCTTTTCCCTCATGTGATTAAGGAGAGAGCTGGGTTTCACCTCCAGAACTGTCTCCCTGGCTTCACACTTCACATGTATCACACGGCCTATAGCCAAAGGAGAAGGGAAAAGATGAATCTATGAACGCAAATAATGGATGAGAGAGAACGCAAATAACGAGTGATTCCACTGATTGCATGTAATTACACTTAACTAAATGAGAGCGTAGAAAGGAACTGTTATTCACGCATTAAATCTTAAGAAAAACCCTCTTATTGGTACACTCAGTATTGTATTTATCTATGCTGTTTTAAAGAAATCTCGGTTTTCTGCAATGCACCTAGATTAATTAAAAGCAAACAGTAACCCACAAAATCATATTCAGAAAATAAATACGTAAAAAGGTATATTATTTATTAAATACATGTATATCTCCTCCATATGACCATTTAGCACTTTAGCATTTTTTTAAATTATCATAATTTTACTCTTGGTAATGTAGAACATGGGGTGTGCTTTCCTCACATGATATTCAGTTGTTACCTGGTAACAAGGCCATACTGTTTGGTTGAATGCAGACATAATTTTTAATACAGCTAACTATGGAGCATCAGATTAAGCAGGTGCTTTCTGAAAGCACAAGAAGAAGAAAAAAAAAGTCTATTTTTTGCTCTCTCTCTCTCTGTCTCTCTGTCTCTCTCGCTCTCTCTGCATGTCGGGTATAAGCTAGAGGTTAAGAAATGTGTATCAAACACTGAGCCGCAGTATCAGAAGCTAACGCCGAGGCACATACCGGCAGCACATGCAGCCCTGCCTGCAGGCAAACACACAGCCATAGACAGACAGGCGTGCATTTCAGAGAGCCGCAGCTCAGCGGAGCTCTAGCCGAGGGGAAGTGGGCTGGGGGAAGCATTTGATGTGGGAACACGGAGGTCAGACAGAGCAATCTGTGCAGCGCAGAATTACCTCCCCCACAAAGGTTCCTTGTACTCCGCACAGACTGTATTATGTATACTCCACGGATAAACAGGCCATGGTTCTTCTGCACAAAACATTATGCAGTAAGTACATATATTTATCACCATTTTACATTAATTTATTAGATGCTTTTTAATGCATTAAGAGGATCAATAAGAGCAGGTAGCCGGAGTGTGTAACAGCAGCAATAAGAAACAGTTTCTGAAGGTTTTTCGGGGAGCATTTAAGGCTGCCTCGGTTTGCTTAAGTCTCTCCTGTTCTCAGAACCACAGAAAAAAATGCTAAAGGTCTAACAGCCGCTAAACTCATTTTAAATGTCATGTCTTATTAGAGGGAAATGGAAGGAAACGTCTTGCGCTCTCCCCCGGATGAGTCAATGAATTTGTCAAAATTTTATGATAATTCATTCAATTATTCCTTAGACATTTAAATGACGGTGGAAAAAAGAGGGCGCCTTCGAAAGACGCGGACGGAGAGGGAGAGAGACGGAGGGAGGGTGAGAGAGAGAGAATTCACAATAATCCCGCACTTGATATTACACTGCCTCCAGAGGGGTTTTTAAAAGCTCTGTATCTCAGTGTTAAGACTGCTAAAAGTTCTCTCCCTCACTCGCAACTTGGCAAACACCCATTCACCCCCCTCCTCTACGCTGTCCCTTTGCCCTCCTACTGAACAAACTCGCACACACACACATACACACACACACACAGAAAGGCAAGCAGACACACACACACTTTTTTTTCCTTCTGGGAGAATGACAATAAAATTGGCCCTCTACAGTTCTCGACCTCCTGACCTTTGACCTTAGGCTGTCTCTCTGGGCTGAGGTTTGGCCCATAGGAGCCGGGGAGACGATCCCCTCAGATGGGACCCCAGGCTCGGCTCACTGTGGCATGGGTAAGCTCCCCCTCTAGTGTTCACAGCCCTTTACATCCCAGCACTGAGACTGAAGTCCCAGCTCAGCCTCTTTATGTTTCCACCCCTATTATACACTACGTGTGCGTGCCTAAAGTAAAATATCTTTTCACCCGTCCTTTACGTTATTTTAAGACACCATTTTTCACACCGTCTCCCTACAAAGCAAATTTCCACCAGTGAATACCCAGACGCAGAAACCCCTGTGTCTTCAGCGGCACACAGGTCTAAGGAGATTTTAATTATTTAAGAATGCATTTATTTTTAACAGCTCTAGAGATGCGATCAGCGACAGAAGTTAACAGCATCAGTATTGCTTAACGTGTACAAGCCACTTCAGTTCCTGACACAGATTTACAGAAATGACAGAAAATAAACTAAAATGTAAACAGGCATTTTAAAATCACGCAAAGCGTAAAGTCGCGGCTTAACACAACCACAGTCTGTCTCCTCGTCCTCTGAGAGGATGTGGGCATTGTGAGAAAGCGTGACTAGGCCCATTTAATTTCTAAATGCATACCTTACTACTTGTAAATGCATATCAGCCAAAGGTCTTGATGCTGTCAGCTTACAAAGTATCCTCAGATGTAAGTCACGGCTCAGATACAATCTGACCAGAATGTACTTTACCCACTACTTTAAATGACTAATATAATATTCTAATATTCTCCTTCTTTTCTTATTTTTAATGACTTATTTCAACATCTGCCCAAATCATAATTTTGCGCCCGTGAATCCAGTGGAAACAGTCATGAACAATCACTTCAACATATGAAATCATTATATCCTGAGAGATTGCAGCTGCTCGGAGCTGATTTAGCAATCCATATAGACTGAATGTGTTTAAAAAATAAATGTTTCTGTAAAAATAACTTTTCAGTTATAAGCAATTTAGATTAAATGAAAACGGACACTTATAGATAACAGTGAGAAGCAGTTGAAATGTGGAGAATACTTTTAAAATAATGTTTCCATGAAATAAAAAAGTAATAATTCACTGTCCTTTAAATATATATATATAATTTTATTTTTTTTAACTGCACAAATGGTGACATCAGTAACACACAGAAAAAAAACATAAACATTAAAGGTGTCAAAACAGACCTTAACCAGACCACAACAGTTAGCCTCTTTAAAAAAGTTTAACGGCTTTTTATGGCCGTTCATTAAACACAACCGGGGTAACTGGAGTCCCTTAAACTAACAGAGTCTGTCGGACACGAGCAGAAGGACACAAACTCGCGGCCTGCAGGGACGCTAATTACACTTTCTCTTTCTCTTTCTAAATTAGCAGAAGCTCTCACTGGGACCCGGAGCTTCAGGAGCGTCGCGGAAGACGACGAACGGGGAGCGTAAAAAACAGAAACAAACCAAATAATCTTCTGCTTTGCCCTCTTAAATGAGAGCCACTCCAGCTCTAATGTAGACAAGTCATTTTGTACAAGCCTCTAAAAACCGGCAGGGGATGGGAGCCTACATTGCGGGGCCACTCGTTTCAAAGATCTTTTGCAATCAGTTGCACAATGGAGCCCCTCATTTTATGCTGCTACATCATAAAAGTGCTTCTTTTGTTACATTTCCATCCTTAAAAGGGTCTTAATCCTTTTCTTTTCAGGCGAGTCTATGGCAAATTCCGCAGGGACATCCCATTCGCTGCGAGGGCTGGAGTGACCCACTCAGAAAGCAGCGTGCTAAGCTTTGAGGCTTTCTTTCCCTGCCACTCTCCTGAGAACATTAAATCGTACTTTTCATTCCCCTCACCATAGGGGGAAGCCCCTTAATGATGACAGAGAAAGAGAAATTCCTCCACTCTGTCCTATGATACCATTCGGCTGTCAGGCGGCCGTCTCCCCGGACAGAGAATCAAACATGGCTTCCAGCAGGTGGAGGGACGCTGAAGGTCACCGCACCGCAAAAGAGGGGAGCGGCAGCACTTGAGAGGAAACGCAGGTTCCCACAGCAAATTAAGTCATCTGTGAAAACTTTTAGGTCTTTTTTTATGTAACAGAGCGGGACTTTCATTTAATGAGACTTTTTTCTCTTTTTCTTGGTAAAGGGAGGTTGGGAGTGGGGCAGCGGGCAGCGTTTTTTTTTTTCTCTCTTTTCTTTTTTTTCTTCCCGGGATAAGGCCGCAAGCATGCGACCAAGGGCAACGCTTCTTGCGCGTGTGCGAGCTTGTGAGCGCGCGAACGCGCGTGCACACGTGTGTGTTTACACCCCGTAATATATCATCCTGCACGACTCACCCGCCCTCAGACCTGCCGTTGCTCTCGGTTTCTACCATTTAAAAAAATATATTTTTCAAATTTTTATGTGCGTGAAAATCTTTCTTTTCAGTTTTCCCGTCTTTCCCTTAGTGCGGCGGTCTCTCGGGGGAGAGCAGATTAATCAAGTTAAAACTGAGCTGTGTGCCTGCAGCGGCTGCAGCCCCCCATATGCCCATACTCCCTGCGTTGGGCGCTTCAATGAGAACATTGTAGTTATATAAAACACATGTCAATCAAGACTTAAATACTCCCCCATATTGCCATCTATTCAGCATCTACGGTATGCTCCCGAATTTTTCAAATACTAGAACGAATTGATGAATATTTTCAACATATGTGTTTTCTCCCTGTAATATTTAACACTAAGTGATAAATGCCTGGTTAATGTGAAACATTCTTTCATAAGCCCGGGCCTGCAAACACGGGAGACGTAAAGTGCTGCCTCTTGGGCTTTCTTCGAGGAGAAGTTCATTGAGGCATCTGTTTTCATTTGTTTTGTTGGTGCACTTTATCATATTTACAGACAGAAAAGGCCCTCAAAAGGAAAAGATTTAAACTGTGTCAAAGTACCACATGTTGTCATAATCTAATCTAATTTCAAATTGTACCGAAAACGAGCTTGCCCCTGCATTTTACCAATATTCCATAGAAAGGCCGTAAAACCTTACTATTGGAGCCCTCTCTTAAACTTGATTTACATTTGCCTTTTAAACCGCAATGCTACTGAGAAAGCATTCTTATTTATATTTATCTTGCCGTTTTTCATCAATAGCCATTGGTAGTTTAAGAGCAAGCACAAAAAATAACTTCCCATTCTCAAACACTGGCACAGTGACCAAAGAATCATTTCCTACCTCAACTCATTCCATGAAGTCACACTGCACTAAGATGATTAAGACTAATTGCTCAGAACAACTACTTTGATTAACGCACATAAGCCCATAAATGCCTCCTGTACCTCATGGTTGCCAATTCAGCATAGCACATGTATATTTGCGCACACACTGTGCGTGTGTGTATTGAAAGAAATGAAAAATATCATGTGCCGAACACCCTTCCATTGCACTTGAATCAGTGCCTGTGGTCATTTCACAGTATGTATGAAAAATCAAATACTTTCCTCCCATATAAATGTAGGGGGCACAGATAGCTAGCAGGTGTTCACAGTAAGAGTTCCAGGTAGTTCTGAATGTATTCTTAAGCTGCTTACCACATAAAGCCAACTGCAGTTGCCTTCATAGTCCAGGTGCAATGCATATGGATTTGTCCAGACATACAGTATGAGCAATGAACATTCACACAAAAGCCTGGATGGAGGCCTCTAAATCATTACACTTCATTTACACATTGTGTTACTTATTGTTGTTATTAATTGTGCAAAATATGAGGCAAAAGAAATGTTTAAAAATACACAAAAATAAAAAAATGATTGATTGTAAAAAGACATTAAATACATACAATATAAATTATTACATTAGATTAGATTATTGGTAATTAATTAGTAAAGATCTCAACACTGATTCAATTCACAATTGTCCCCAACTTTAGTTAACTTAGTTGTTTATTTTTTTGCAGTTCAAATCTAGTTCACCCTTCTTATCCATTGTATGTACCTGCTGAAGCATAATGAAGCACAACATGTGTATTGTTAGATGCATACCTGAAAAATTCCCCTTTGTTTTTTCAAACAGCATACAATAAGAATACAATAGTCCATCGCTCACTATGTAATTAAAGTTTGCAATGCCATGCGACAATAACGGCCTAACTGGGACTACAGCCCACACCATGGCTACTCGTAGTGTCGAGCTAAACAGTTAATCTCAGGGGAGATACAGCACAGAAAGTGGACTGACTGGCGCTTGCTCACGGCTGCCTCGACAAACTCTCACATGTGACATTCATGACAAACTTGGTGGTGAAAAGTTATAAACAGGCATTGAAACCAGAGCCTGGTGCTACCTTGCAGCTCACTACGAAGCAGTAGCACAAACAGGTTGGCAGAGTGTTGCACTGAAAGGGCCCGGATGCAAAACAGATGCGGTAGCGTGGAGAACAGGAAATGAAAGCTTAATCCTTCGACCTTTGACCTTCTGCGGCCTTTCCCTCGGCTGAATCCTTTCAGCCGGAAGGCTCACCGAACCGTCTACTCTGTAGTCCTGACACCTATTTATTTATTTTTTTCTTCCTCACAAAATACCTGGTATTTGAGCATGTTGAGTTCATTCACTCACGTGGTTATTTTATGAAATTAGTTTAATCACAATACATGTATAATGCCAGATTTCCCTTCCCCTTTTTATTTTCACCCAATTTATTAAGCAATTAAAATACTTACATTATGTACCCTTTATGCAGCAGTATCTGGTCGTTTAAGGAGGAAGGAATTATTATACTGAATGGCATAATAATTATCATAATATTACTCTAATTCTCAGAGTAGTATTTAAATTATATGGTTGGCTGATTGCATTATGAATTTAGTAACCGTTTCCCAGGAACACTTGGAGCAGTACTCTACCCGTCGAAATCAAGATAAGCCTTAAACGCAAGGAACACCAGAGGCGGAACTGCCTGACAACAGAACTGCCTGCATCACAGCCTCTAATTGGTTCTTTCAGTTCCAAAATAGTTGGCAATTTCCAAATCACACAATATTAGTGGCTGTAAGAGCCAAAAACGCCTTGGTGAGCTGCCAGTGTTTCATTTCCCAAACGGTTGTGCCAAATCAATAGAGGCATTTTTATTAAAGTAGAGAGGAGTTATTTGTGTTTGTTTGTTTGTTGATATTCCGTAGGTTGTTTAAAACACATTTAACATGCAGATAGTTTGTATTGCAACAAATTCCAGAAAACAAAGTTATTTTCAGGTAATACTATTTTCCTTCATTTAAAAAAGATGACTTCTTATGTCCGTGGCTTCGTTGTAATATTTAAGTGTTATTAAAGTCAGCCAGGTGTCGGAGTGTTCTTGGGATCGTAGTCATCCGTTATATTCTACAAACTGATCGTTCAGCTTCTTTTCCTTCCATCCATCATACTTAGTTTTCCAGGAAGTTCTGGTTGTTAACAGGAAGCTCTGGCGCATCTGCCAATGGCATCGCAGTTATGGATTTTCTATTTTCAACCACACTATTTCAAGAAAATTCATAACGGACCAGCAAATTAGAACACATTTAGCTTCAGCAACGGCATACATACCTTTCAAAATTCATCACGCAGCTGAACACCTGGTCATTATATATAAAATATCTGTGCCGTTATGATAATCTCATACATATGTGCTTGGGCGATACCCAAGATAACTTATATAATTCAGATTTTACATATAATCCATTTGAACAGCCGGATTTATTGAAACATATAGGGTTACCCATCTTGCTTAAGGGCATAACAACCATAATGGGAATGCCTTGGAATAGATTCCGAAACTGTTGGGATACAGAGTGAGCTCCTTAACCTCTGTTCCAAACTGAAACTCTCATAGACTCAAAGAACATTGAGTGTTATTTCGGTTCAATTCTGAGATCTGCCCCGATAGATTTATCTAGAGAACTATATAAATGAATGGATGACTCTCGCATCAATAACATATGAATTCTCTATGATGAAAAATCAGGAAAGTCAGGGCTTGAGTCAGATTCAGTCATGTAATAGTGTGTACTGTGTGTCTACACAGAGAGGGAGACAACAACTGACGTCTGACTAATTCAGAGAGCTGTATTCATATGTCTATCATCGATATGATTAATGAACAACTGGCCAAACTGACCGCAACTACGTTCCCACTAAAACTGTTGCAGTATTTTCATCAAGACAGAACAAAGAAAGAAACTGGCGCCCTTCGTGAACATGAAGGATGAAACAGCAGCAGTCTACAGGTGCGTGGAGATGACTAAAGATGCAGGGTTTTCTGTCAAACCTTTCTTGTACCCAAGACCAGAAAAAAACGAAAACAAACAAAACTCAGCAAGTAAATTGACTTAAAATGAAGGCTTGACTTCGGTCTTCTTTGAACAGTGAGAAGACAGCCTGTTATCCCCACAAAGACATTTTCTCTGTACAGAAATGATGGTTAGCACATAAAAAAGAATGTTTTTTTATGAATGAACCTGTATTTATAGCACTTCAGTTTTTAAGAAATCCAGTTAAGGACAGCAGTTAACATCTATCTAACACCATAATTCCTGCAAGTACAATGTGGCATATGTGGAATTTCCCATGCAGGTTGCCATGACATTTTATTTTCCTTCGTTGAACACAGTGTTTCATCTGGAAGTCATCAAAGTGAGAACAGGCTATAGATGGCAGACCAGGCTATTTTGAGAGGATGGACTGTGTTCACACAGTGATCAACATGAGTTAGAGACAGAGCCACACTTCATGACAGCGTGTGGGGAAAAACAATATCCTTTACCCACAGTTCTTTGCACTTCAGAACATTAACAACTTCCCATCTTCTCTGAGGAGAATAACAGGTGTTATCATTGATGTTAATCAACTGTGTAACATTTGTTCTCATTGATGATCACCATTGAGCAAATGGGACATGATCCTGGTCATGAGCAAAGAGAATCATTTCTTTAATTAGGCTTTTTTAGGCATTTTTTTTGTTATAACCATCTCTAAACATGACCGAAACACATTTTCAGATTCCATAACCACCGGTGATGCACAGCTTCCTGCGCCAAATTACATTACAATATTTAATAGATAATTATAGCGGTAAAATTAAAGATGCAATTTATTTCTGAATGTTAAGTAGATAACTAGCCATGAAACTTCAAAACTCATTTTCGATAATCATATTTCAACAAGGTGCCTGTGTATCAAATTTTATAGAGCAGCTTATACATCTTTTTAAGAGTTCAGTGAATCCCTTGTGATGTCCTGACCCTGCTTCCACAATACTGCTGTAATACTAAGCTCATCATTTTTTATCAAGAACAGGACAAACAGCCAGCACAAGGTGTGTGTGTGTGTGTGTGTGTGTGTGTGTGTGTGTGTGTGTGTGTGTGTGTGTGTGTGTGTGTGTGTGTGTGTGTGTGTGTGTGTGTGTGTGTGTGTGTGTGTGTGTGTGTGTGTGTGTGTGTGTGTATGTGTGTGTGTGTGCGTGTGTGCGTATGTGCCCATTTTAGTCTCAAGCGGATGGATCTTTTTTTTGGACTTCTATGACAGCTTGTGTGCAGCACTTCAAGCGAGCCTCACATTTATTTCATCTGTAATATCAGTGTTCTGTCATCAGTATTCAACCTCAATCACAAAAGGGTTCTACTGTACGTGGTACCTTGGTTAAAAACAGCTAATGTACTACACAGGCAAAGGCTATCAAAAAAATATATATATTAATTGTTTGGCCATTGCTAATCTATTCCACCTTTGCTATTGACCTGCACAGCCCAGCCTTTACAAAAGGTTGAGAATGTTCAGGTACAACACAATGTGATGTCACAAACAGATTTCAGGAATCTGTATGCCTTCCACTCTCAAATATGGCAAAAAAAAAAGCCAATGATTACTTGAGTGCATGGAAAAGCTTAACAACTTAGAGACAAGCATGTTAACTGAGTGGGAGGAGGGTGTGGAGGGAGCATTCATATTTCATACCACTTTGAGTCGTAAAGTCCGTGTGCAAAGCACAAGTTTTAAAAGTCAACCCAGATCAAAAAAAGGAGGCATCCACTCTGTTTGCTATCTGGCAGCGCGGAGAGAGAAAGAAGCTCATTGTAGTTCAAATGCTTAAATCTCCTGCGCCGCAGAAAAGTCCAACAGAGATGAATCAATCCAGATCCACAATGACTGCCTTCATGGGTTTATGTATGGAGAATACACAGACAGAGATCAGACGGTTGAGTAAGAGAGTTAGAGGAGGGAGAGAGAAAGAAGGAGAGAGAGAGAGAGAGAGAGAGCATGAGAGATGAACATGGGCAGGAAATATGCAGCATAATGAACTAATCATTCTGATAATATCCTTATATTCAAATATATACATTATATTCTCAATGTCCGCAGCCACGACCAAATAAACTCAGCCATAGCACGATGTTTGTTCTGGATGGTGGCTGGACAGACACAGCTGCACTTCAGAGTATGGGAGAGTATAATTAATTGAATTTAATGCATATTTGAAGTACACTAGAGGGGTGCAATTGTAAGAAGATTTCCATAACAGAAAATCCAAGGATGAAAGGGGTATTTTTAAATATCGTAAGGTGATTAAATAGCACTGAGCTCACCAGAAAATCATCTGTTAAAATTAGTCAGCTCACACAATTGACTGGATTTAGGGAAGAAAAAAAAAAAAACATTGGCGAGACCATCTCCCTAACTACATTTTGATTGCACAGCATTAGGGACCAAATTAAATTATTGTTACTTTCCAATGGCAGTAGCAAGTAAACCATTATTTTTTCATCCCAGTCAATTACTGTATCATGGAAGCTTACAAGTGCACTTAAGTTTTATTTAGTTTTTCCTTTGTTTCATGATCCTAGTTTTAACATACAACAGAAAAGTGCCTACAAATACCAACTCCCTCTGTCTTTAAACCGCGTTAGCGACATAAATCACAGGGTGTCACGCATTCACAGACACCCCCTGTTGGTTATCAAGGAATGCAGATCCTTGATTTGTCAATCGACTGGTTCGCCACACAGCCCAGATTATCAGAGCGACTGTTTAATTGCTTAGCCGCCCGCGTAAGGACGTAGAGAAAACATCATAACTTTCCAACAAGAAGGGACGGGGACGGGGGACGGGGGGGTTAATGTTGTTCTACAAATCTTTATTTTAATTAAATCCAAGATACCGCTTTCCTTTGTGACAAATACTGTTCCGCGTTTAACTGACTACAATTATTTTTTGCCCAATTTTAACGTGCAAAGTAAATGCAATTATAAGCCCTTCCAATAATAGAAAACAAATAAGTATAAGATAATCAGCGAAGGCTTCAAGCTCTTATGCCCTAAGACAGTGAAACGTGAGATTTTAATAATCATATCAGCATAATTTCTTCCAGCTCCTTTTTTTTTGTAACCCCCATACAGACGTTACAAAAAAAAAAATCTTAAATGTTTACACATATATGAATGAAAACAGCGGCTGTACAAAGCGTCCGGGTCCGTGTGTGAACCGCGCGCTTTGTGTGGACATCACTGAAGGGGTTTTTGTGCCCATTGTCCGATCTGTCAGCGGGGAAGGAGAGGGAGTGTTTAGGGGCGCAAAGACGGACCGGTGCACCTGCTGAGCGGTGCTGCAGATCCGCGATCGTCTCCGCTATTAATACGTGTTGCTCCGGGGGCTCTTTTGTTGTCATGGAGCTGTTGGTGGCGACACGTTTGAAGTGTCACAAGTGTCAGTCTTTATTAGATTCAGAACGATTGTGGACGGGGGGGGGGGGGGATTATTAAATAAATAATTTAAAGTAGCCCCCGGCTCCTGTTTTAATAGCGACCAAAATAAATAAATAAATAAATAAACTTTTTCGTCGTTGTTACCTCAGATGTCATGACGTTCCGGTGATTTCCGTGGTCTGCTAATGTGCCACTTTGAGTCTCCAGCACCACTCCATTTGTCAGCACTCATTACCAGTGGACTAACATAATTCCCCCTCCTGATTAAAATGTCTCATAATTTAAGGAAGAAAGAAGATGGATTTATCTTGTGCTAACTAACATTAGTGGCATATTAATAAGGCTGGAAGAAGACATAGTAATTTCCTAGATTGCTCTGAGTAGGCCAGTCCTTTATGTCATCCTAATAAATGGCTAATGATATGATCCCTGCTCCGTTTTTTGTCCTTTTTCACATAGACACATGCTGGTTTTGTAGCCATTTAGCTACGTGTGGTTATCTCTGTAGAGCATTTCCAATTACATGTGTGCAAAGTGTCCTTTCAATGTACTATTTATAGTAGTAATAGTAGACAGTATAAGTGGTGATGTCATGTAAGCCAGTGACATTAGACAGGTCGAGATCATGTCTATCTGCTTGGCCTCCTGTCTGAATGACAATGCTTAAACAGTGTAGAGTTTGATGTAGGTCAAGGGCCAGTGGCTTGTTTGCATCTCTCCAAATCCGAGCCGATGGAGTGGGGTTCAAAATGGAGCCGGAGCCATCTTAGGGTCCCCACCATGACGGCAAGGGCGAAGGACGCGGCCATTGACTGACGTTCTCATTTCATCGTTCGTTGACGACGGGGGAGGGAGAAAGTAGGGGGGAAAAAAACGTAATAAAATTGTCCCTTAATTGCTCCCGGCCAATCGTTCAGAGGAGACGATCTATCTGAGGTAGTGGGGGAAAAAGTGACCTTTGTGTGTGTGTGTGTGTGTGTGTTGGTTCCTGCGCAATAAAATGCATGGAAAACCAAAGCCTACGCGCAAACACATGTGATTACGCTTTATCGGCACACGGATCAATGGCCGACCCCGGGAAAGGGAAGCGCGGCGTGCCGAGCGTCGGAGAACGCCGTCGGCCACGTGCGGAGGTCTTGGCGGGGCCGTTGGGCGTCTTCTTCCCCCTCGAAGATTGAGCGGCGGAATTGACGAAGGGGAGCCGATCGGGCTTCTGCTTTCACGGGCTTTTGTGAACCTCAAAGGGAGCCCCATATGGTGCTCCGTGTGCGTGTCATTACCTCGTTACAGTGCTGACTGCCGGCCCAAAGGTAGAACAGAGCCGCCATAGACAACCATGCAACTGGAATTGTCTAAGGTCAACAGTGCCATAATTACTTTAAAATGCCAGCGTACAATAAAATACAACAGTTCATCTGGCAGAAAGCAAATTAGCTTTGACCATGGCGTAATTACCCTTTCCAGCAGAGGCATTAGAGGAGATCAAATCTCCACCTTCAGTGTTTGAGGAAAGGCCATCAGAGTACACTCTACCTGACAACGATGCACATTTGCCATTTTGAGGGGTAATTAATTGTCCTTATAATAGAAATTTTTATATTTGACTCTGGAATTGAAAAGTGTAATAACCTGCCAGCTTTATCTTAACCATTTAAAGGCATTGCATTGCCTCTCCTCCCCCATACCTAATCTCTTCCCTTTTATTTTATTTGACTTTTTAGGGTTTTTTTTTTTTTAATCCTTCCCCCTAAACCCCCCCACCACAAAGGACTGTTCTCCAACAAAGAACACCTCGGTCAGGTGCGGCTTCAACAAAGCCAGACGATGACAGGATATGATTTTCTCGACTGAATACGATACGCAAGCATACAAATTATCATCGGTAATCATGACTGCATGCAAGCAAACATTTATTTATGTTTTTTTCCCATTTCCTCGACATCTGGAAATCTTAAACCTGTAGCATGCTGTACATCACGGTGGGTTCAGTGCTGAGGGTGCCATTTTATTTATGACTCTTTATACTGGTCTGCCAGGGCAGGAAGCACGCAAACAAGTAGTATGGCACTAAATGCGATTCCCCAGATTAAAAATATATGTGCATATTTTGTTGTGATCACACAGAACACTTGATTTACTAAGACCTTTAGCATGTGAAAAACCTTTTAGCACACGCAAAACCTATAACATGACCAATGATAGTCCATGGTATTTGTTTTGCACCAATCATTGGTTGTGTTATTAGCTAAAGGTCTTAGCAAATCAGGACCTTAGTTTCTTCCTTGGCTGCATCAGCAGGAACACAAGAAAGCAGCAACAACAAAAAAGTGAATTTTATTTATTTATTCACTTAAATGCATTAATTAATGAATTTATTAATTTGAGCATTGAAGATTAAGGCACTATCCAAATTTATTTAAGGCTTTTAAAAAGTTCTTACTGTATGGACAATGGTGCCATTACATGGAAAAGACAATAACGTTAATAAGCGGGACATTGATTGACTTCCCTAGGAGAAAAAAACAGCCTCAAATGACTTAACTGAATGCTTTGCGTGATCATTTGAAATAAATTACATTGGTATACAGACACCAGGAAATGTGAGATTTGGACAGGGAAATATGCTTTGATGAAGGATAGCTAACTGGGGAAGGAAAGCATTGGACATAAACAAATATGAAAGCAGATACCAGGTTCTGTCATATATAGAGCCATTTTCAAGAAGATATTTTTAAATGTAGTTGCACCATATGTTGGGTAAATGCTATATAAGGTACAATTCCGTACTGTGAGTTGTGGATTCATCACAATATGTTCCTCGTGTGGTTACACAAACACCAGAAAGCCGATCCTTCCACCCACAGTCACCTGCTCCAAAGCACCCCTCCACTGTGTTCCAGGTGACGCCACATTGAGAAACCTGGACACAGAGCCACCTGGTTCTTTTGAAGACATTTCCTTTGATTTTCCTTGGTCACAATTAGACCATTATCGATACTTGGACTTAAACCAAATTAAAAGCACTTACCATAACAAACCGTTTTCAGAAGCAGTCTTTATCTCAGAAATGGAGCCAGTTGTGTTTCACATAACAGTGACACATAAGAGTATTATAATTAATACAGAAAGGCCATTCCATGTCAAATTAACCACAATCCATACGTCCGGTGACTGAGTCATGATTTTCAAAACCTCATTGTACTGTATGTGTAAGTTTTAGTAAGCGAAATGTAAAACCTTTGCGTTTATATCTTTTAACCAGCCACGAATGTGCAAAAATACCTGTGAGACGGCTATGTCACAGTTAAGAAGGGAGCCTGACCGAGTCCAACTACTTTTGAACGCAACCCCTACCGTTCAGCGACACTCTGAGCGCATTAATACCACCGTCGCTCAGGTGCCCCTTGGCAACGGTCGGGACGGCTCGTCAGAAGCCGATAAGACCCAAAGACACGGATCGCTGGAGAGCCCCTCATCTGGAAGATACAGCACATCACACGCGTGTCATCCATTAAGATCGACTCCGTTCCATGGGACAACAGGGAAGATAAACCTCTGCGGTTCCAATGATCAACCTCTGTCCCCCTCAGAAAGACTGATAGCGAGCATTGTCCTCGCCGGAGTTTTATCTCCTTTTTCCGAGAGATGTATTAATGCAGATTTCTTTATAAGGAGTAATTACATTCAGCGCACACTGTTCCTCACTCAGCTCACACAAAGGGGCTGAAATGAGTAAGGTGTGGAAAACCTGTATCCTTTGTTCTGATCATCTTCAGTGCTAATTAGAAATGCTGCAATATCCAATTAGCTAATGTGGCTGCGTTGACCCTTCAGACAATAGCAAACGGTTAAGTGTCAGGTAATTAACATTTCAAAAACTTAATCTCCAACTCGACTTTGTTTCACCCCAGTTTTCAATGCGGGCGAAGAAAATATATATAGAATCACACGGAATAAGTCTGAATGCCACATAAAAAGGGAAACAACCCAAGGTCAACTTTTTCTCCAGCAGACCTATTTTAATTAATAATGGCTTCAAACATATTTCTTCCCCATCTTCTGCAGATGATGGAGGTGTGAAATAAAACCACAATGAATCACTGTATTATTGGATTTTCCTTGTGGATCTCTGATTACACAGCATGGAAATAAAGGTTATGTATTTTCCAAAAGGAAAACGTAACATCTCATTGCCCAACAATCAGTTCCTCGCGTTTTATTTATGAGTCGGTGCCTCGGTGCTTTGGCTGGCCAGCAAGGACTCAACGATTAATTTTGAGGAACAGTTTTAACGTCATCATCAATCAGAAGAAAACAGGATTTAGCTAAATAAATGATTCATTAATCTTTCAGGCAGATGCACAATGGAAATGTGTACTTCCTCTGAATATGTACTGTAGAATACTGTATTTGCACATACGGCACAGGCGGGAGACACGGGGTATGCGGATTTGTCACCGTTCATAGGTAAAGTGAGGAGATTAAGACGTGACCCGTTTTCTCCACAATACCTGGAAGCCTTGCGTCTGTAATGGCAGTGAATGCCATTATCGTCAGTTTCGGTAAGCCCTGTGTCTGAAATAACGCATAGGTACTTGCTTTTTTATGGTCAATTATTACTGCTCTTTTGTTCGCTCATTTTCGGCACAGCGATTAGCGGGAAGCTTTAAGAAGCGGGCAAAATTCTGGCCTGCAAGCCAGGCTTTGAGTGCTGAATGGCGGGATTACGAGCGACAAACTCCGTGGACAGGATTGCAGCCCGGAGGAGCGCTTCGCAGGTAGCCAGCTGCATCTCTGCTCGAGTGCATTGTAACCTTATCAAATTACCGCTGTGTTGACTTGTCAGCGCAGCTCCTGAGTTGGCAATGGCCACCATGATTAGTCATAATGAATTATATATTCAGGAAAGCATTCTCTACCCACCCCCACCCCAACCCCATCGCATTCATATTTAGTGACAAGAAGATGCGGATGTGGGTAAACAGGATTACTGCGACAGTTCCGCTGTCATACAGACCTGAGGTTTCTAAATTCATACGCCTGCCTGACAGCCTGGCATGATCTTAAGGCAACCAGTGCTCGCCCCGGAGATCACGCTCAGATCCGGGAGTCAGAGAGGCCACGTGTGAGAGATGCCACAGGAGATATCGAACCCGCACTTTCTATTGGGGAGGACCTGTCTATTTTTGATAAGATGACGTTCGTGAAAATAAGGGGAAGCCAAACATGGAGGCCTTACTTGACATGGTACACAGACGTATCTCTCTCGCTCTCTGTCTCTCTCTCTCTCTCTCTCTACCCTACAGTGCTCTATGGGTGACATCTATCCAACAGTCAGAAGATCACAATCCTGTTCATTAATTTTATCTTGAACATAAACTTTTAATATGCATGCGATCAGTGTACAGGACTTCCGGGGCAGCTTAAACGACTGCAACCTGTAATTACTGTTCCAGCTACTTGATTATAATAATCTGATTGCAATTATTCAGTGGTTTTAAATACAAGCCCCGAGCTACATAACAATAATTCAAGTGCAGTGATTGGGAACGTGTTTCTGTTTGGCTGTAAAACGACGGGTCTAATCCGCGCTGACTGAGGGATCCTGGCGCAGAAATGTTCCTGTAATTAAGCCACATTTACGCAGTCAAGTAGAATAACTTTATCCAGGATGTGAATTTAATTAACGCGCAGACACTTTAGGAGTCATTACGGATCACAAGCCCGACCTCTGAAATGGTAAACAGACAGAAGCGCTCGGGATTGTCCCGGTCGCCGCTCAACCTGTACCCCCTCTCAGTTAATGGGGTGCAAGCATCCAGGTGATCCGTCTAGCTTTAAAGGCCAAAGAATACATTGCGGTTACAATCGCTGTCTGTTGGTTAAAAACACGCAAACAAACGGGAAGTTAATCAAACTATGGTTGCTCTGGGTTCATGCGGCTGGAGGGAACAGGTCTTATATCTCGCGTGAAGGAAGCATACCTGGGGAAGGCAATTACAAACGGGGAAAAAAAGTGGCTTGCCATGTGCAATATATATTACTCGTAGATGTACACAACCTTACAATACATTACGTGCAATAATTTGTAATGTGTGTCTCCTAATGGTGTCTGCTTATCCGTGTACACTGGTGAATATCTCGGTGTTCGTATGCTTGTGGGAGAGTGCAATGCGCATGTGTGTGCATGTTTGGGGCGAAATTCTGAACGTGAATATACAGTCAATTTTTATTTAAGCCAAACTTTATGCTTATTGTGTATGGAATTTGGAGGGAATCAATGTCTTCATAAGATTAACACAGCTGTGGTATTGGAGTTACCTAAAGCCGGTCTTCGCAGTGCTGGCTGTGTCTTTCAGCTGGGGAGACTCCTTCTTGAGGTTAGCATGAACCACATTCTCGCTCGCCCACCAATCAGGCTATTCATCATGTTTAATTGGCGCAGCGACGGCACAGTTTGTGGCGCTCCTTACGAAGGAGTTCATTACTTGCCCTTTTAAATTTTTAAGCCTCTACCCTGATTTATTCCTGTGCGTTACGTGAGCCGTAACCAGTCCCCAGAGCCAAATCTGTTTGAAAATGACCAATAATGAAGCAATCTCAGGATGCCTTTCTGTGGCCGAGATGTTTTTCACACTTTTTTTATTTTTATTTTTTTACACAATATTACAGACAGTTTTCAACAGAGTAACAGCAAAATTGCCTTCATTCAATTAAACTGGTCTTCCCCTGCTCACAAGTTCAATGAAATTTTATTTGTAAAGCACTTTTTGCAGAGACACTGTCACAAAGACGCCTTACAGAGGAAACAGAAAGGAAATGTGTGCAAAAACCAGGGCTGAACCCCAAAAAAGCAAGCAATAGAGGTAGTGGGGAGTGGGGAGAAAAACTATCAGGCTTGTAAGATTTATGAGACTGTAATCAAATATACAGAACAAAATACACACACTATTTGACACCCCTGGTCAGACTGTAGCTTGTTCCACAATGACAAGAACAGACATCGAATCAAATATGATCTGGACCTTCAATGCAATGTCTTCCCGATGGTTGCGTTAACATGCTGTTAAAAAAGCTAAACTACTATACAAAACCCTGTGTTCACTTTTCTCAGCAGATGAAGGAACTATTCGTTGAACTGGTCTGATCTCCTCGGACACCAGCGTGCCGGAGGGATACACTAAAGTCACACGTTTTTTTTATGTCCTGGGTCATCCACACTGCCCTTAATATTTCAACTGTACGAGTCGCAAGGATTGGCCTAGAGCTTAGGCCAAGTGCCTCAGCGTTCCTCGTCTCCTCCCCTCCACAATCCCTCTCTGAAATTACGAGGCATCCCTGACTCAGAAGCCGGAGTTGAACTCTGACGGGCACTCCCTCCCAAACTAAAAAAAAAAAGAGAGAAGCAAACAAACTTCATAAGGCTTAATCACATTAGCCAAAGCACAAACCATGGGATGAATGCCCCTCCTAATCCAAAATGGATCCATTACCTGCGAGCATCAACTTAATCCTGAGAAGTAGAAGGGTACAAGAGTGAATCAAACAGGAAAGATTTGTAACCGAATTACATATCATCCCCAGGCTAATTAGCCGGGCATAATAGTGGAACACCCAGGTACTGCATTGAAGGAGCCTTATTAGCTGCCTGGTGTCATGTGACGCCGGCATTGGCTGAACCAGACACCTGGACATTTCTATAGCCGGCTTAGGTGACACGCTGTGACCAGGGCCGGATTACGGGCCGCTCAAAGGGACATTTGTTCCTCCGCGCATGGTGTATTGCCACGGCGATGCTCCTTCGCCAGCGAAACCATTCAGCGTCGCCGCGGAAAAAAAAGCTCCGGCCAATCATCTCTACTCTTTCATTGTCACACATGGACACACGCATACGCGCACGCCTATGCGTGGATTCTTGCATGCACCATTTCACGCACACGCAGACACGCACAAACACACACTCACACGAACACACACAAACAGCAGATACTGCCCCGCTGATTATGAATTATTTTTTATGAATTCCAAGATAAGAACACAAAGCTGAAAGCAGACCAACTCTCTCTCGAATAATGGGGATTTAAACAACAACAACAACAAAAAAAAAATTTGCACACCAACCTAATTTTTGCAAGAGAGCAGAAGGCTTGGATGATGAAGGCGAAGGGGAGGGGGGGGGGGGGGGGTGGCCTGTGTTGGTCAAACGGATCCTGCAGCCTGATAATCTGCTCTTTCAAGTGAACTTGTTTTTTACCGTGGGTTGCTTTTTTCTCTCTCAGCCTTCGCCCCCCCCGCACCCACCCACCCCCTCTTTCTGAAGTTCGCTGAGCAAACTTATTTTCCCCCTCCTGCCGTAAGAAATTTATCACAATCAAAAGCCAGGATCAAAAGCAGCGAGAGGTCCTGGAGAGAGGCCAAGCTCCTCTGGACCAGCTGGGCCAGGGAAACAACCGGCTGATAGAGGCCGCTCTCCTGCTCTCTCTCTCTCCCTCCCTCTCCCTCTCTCTCTCTCTGTAATTCCACACAACATGAGGCAGGCCTCTCCACAACCGCAGAACAGATTAGCCGCTGAACTCTGACCGCCTCTCAGGACTCCAGGGTTTAAATTCCAGCTATCTTTCACCCTGACAACATTGTTTTAAATACCGTACGACCTAGGCTTCCCACAGCTGCTTTATGACAATAGTCCCCTGGACCCTGTCCTTAATTTTTTTTAAATTTCTTCATTTTTTTTATTTTTTATATATCTAACGGGGAAGCATGCAGCCATATCTCTTCTTATCCACCCAGATTTTTAAAACAGGATAAGTCTGGAGCAATGTATGGGACAGCTCAGATGGCATCAGATTTATGTCAGATCCATGTAATAAAAATAGTTCATGTAATGCTCACATCTTTTATGCTAAAAATGGGCATAGAAATCGTGGTATACAGTAAATTGAAATGTAGACCCCTCTCCCTCCACCTCCCCTTTTTTCCCCGTTCCAAAGCACCCACATTCCTGATTTGTGTTCCACTAAATTACTCCTGAAAAGAACATTGTCACATTACCACCATGGAAAATGTAACACCTGGTCGTGTCGTGTCTTAGGAAGGTAGAAAGAAAAACTGATTATCTGGATATGACTCATGTCCTAAAGTCAGTGGATTCCAACCATATTTGGTCATATAGAATAAAACTATATGAAAACGTATTAGAAGTATAGAAGATGATGACTGTCAAGATAATAGCCAACATTGGCACCACCAGACACAGTTTTCTCATCAAATCCTGTGCTCTCTCCAGAGATCACAGTTGGGTACTGTTCTTAGTCTCTTAGCTTAATTTACTGATTAAGAGATTTGCATTCGCACTACATTTCATTGGAATGATTGCCAAGCTCAGCAGTGGCTTCATCATGGCGGTCTTGCTTTAATCGTTATTCAATCTGAGGTGAGACATGGGTTTTTTGCATGACTAATAATTTTTTTAAATTTTTTTTTTAAAGATATGATAATGGGGAGACTGTGTGGCGCAGTGTGTAGGGAGGATAACTCTCACCCCATGTACGAATCCCCCCTACCATGACACTTTCTGTACTGTGATCATATCTCTATCTATCTATCTCTTTCCCCAGTCTGAATAAAGTGAAAAGTACATAAGGATGGCAGACAAAAAAAAAAAAAAGTAATAACAACAACTTTGGCAGCTACCACATAAGTTTTATATGTACGTCCCACTGAAGGTTTGCTTTTTTGTAAAATGTATTTCATTTATTATTTTTTGGTGGCGATACCGGCACACACAAGAGGATTGCACCCTCACTACTGAACAAAAGCAAAAACGCATACGCTGTCCTGTCACACCGACTTACACCCAGGAATATCAAACTGTGTATACTTTTCTCCTCTTCTTAAATCAAATCCCCGGAAATGGGACATGAAGGATGACTGATCTTCCCAATTCAAACTCCCTGTCCTGTCACACTCAACACCATGTTTTCTACATCATCAACTAGCAGCATCTTTGTTGGAAAGTCCATTTGATATCCGAGACATGCTATGGAAACACCAAAAACATTTGAACGTCAGAGCTTGTAGTGGACTCTGCCACCTCATAGACAGTAAAACTCCCCTCCTTCAGAGCTTGTGGTGGACTCTGCCACCCCTTAGACAGTAAAACTCCCGTCCTTCAGAGCTTGTGGTGGACTCTGCCACCCCATAGGCAGTAAAACTCCCCTCCTTCAGAGCTTGTAGTGGACTCCGCCACCCCATAGACAGTAAAATTCCCATCCTTCAGAGCTTGAATAACTTGAGGAATAGCTGTTTGTTTTCTTGGAAGACGCCGTTTTGAGAGTAGTCACAGTCGCAGTCGAATAAGCTTACCGGTCTGTGACACTTCAGTGCACCGCAAAGCTTTCTGCAGTGTAGTCATCGCATCCACAGTCCCACAGGACGGATGCGATATCTACCATACCTTTAGCAAATCTAACAAAACTGCCTCGACAATAGCGGTAATTAATTTAGCTGGTGGCATCAAAATAAACGCATGAATGAGTCGTCTGCGGAGAGCCACACTTCCCAGACCCATCCGAACATGCCAATGTCATCAGGACTGAAGCCATTAATTAGAGATTCATTAAACGGCTGTCACCGCAAGCAGCGTTAAGTGACGTTATATAGCATTTGATGCCCACTTTAAGCTGATGTCTATCACTGACACAAAGCATTACTCGCATTTCTTTGGACTCACAGAATAGTATCTGTTTGTTTGTGGCACAGGCCAGTAGTCCTGTATTAAGTCTTGCACATACATTTCAGGATATAATTTATTCTGGATAATGTGCCCATCCATTTATGACGTTATGGTGACAGATTCTCTTTGTTTGGGCAATGCATTCCGTCACTTCTTCCAATACTCATGTGAAGGTTGTACATTTGTTGTAATGTAACGGCGCAGACTATAGCACAATATTTCACGTTACATTGGTATAGTGGAAGGGAACACTTTATAGAGTTGTTGAACATATGGATTTATTGCTTCTTTAGACTGTTGTACAGCCAACAACAGCCCACGTGCATTTATTGAGCACAAGATGGATATATTTTAAGTGAACATGTTTGGCTTTTTCAGCAAGATGAAAAAGGGAGGGAGGAGAGAGAGAGACAGAGAGCGAGAGAGAGAGAGAGAGAGAGAAAGAGAGAAGGGTGAAAGGAGTCAGCATCAATGGACAAAGTGTATTCCTCTTTGAAATAAACAGTGAGCAAAAAAAAAATGGAGCCTTGGAATGAAAGCCAGGCGCTTCAAGGGCTTGCACTTGGCAATTGAATTGCCTGGAATAGGTTCTTATCCAGGCAGAAAGAGAGATGGAGGGAGGTAGAGAGAGAGTGAGATAGAGAGAGAGAAAGAGAGAGAGTGTCCTGAGGAGCTGCACCACAGCAGTGCACAGGGCGAAACTGCCCCCTTTTCTTCAGTGGGCGGAGTTTGCAGCTCCAACACTCAATTGACCTGTTTCCAAATAATCTACAGAAAAAAAATGAAGCTTAACTCCTCCAACAAGAGCAGTTTTCACAGTCTAGCACACAAAGAGGGGGATCGGGTAAAAAGATGAGAGGGCTGGCCGCATTGTGCTGGCCCACTTAAATCTTATTTCCAATTCACTAAATGTGTTATTTGACTTGGCAAGTGAGCTGGTATGTGTAGTCCATCAGCGGGGAGTCTAATCAGGGGAATGCCAAGTTCACAGCAGAACCTCTGAGAGGTATTAGCCTCAGCTACTGACCTTAAGCAAAGTGGGTGGTTCGGTCCACAAAAAAAAAAACTGTGAATAGCATTAACCTCTGCTTGAAGTTCAGCCCAATTTCAAATCGCCCTTTCTTGCACAAATCCAACGTTGGGGGTTGGGTAAAAAAAAGAGGAGAGAGGAGCGTTTTTGAAAGAAGTAAAAAAAAAAAGAAAAAAGAAAAAGAATTGATTGAAAAGTTGTGAAAGCCGCTTGTAGCTTACATAGTTACTGCTGGTGGAGAGATTTTTGTCAGCTAAATCCAACCTGCAGGAATGGAATGTTTGCTTTTTAAAAATGTTAACAAAATCATAACAACAGGCCGCTAAGAGTAATCTGAAATCCAAAGGCTGCAAAATGTCAAAGTAAAGTTACTGCATAAGTGTAAAAATGAAATAGAAAGTTTCACAGAGAGTGACATGTTAAAACAGCAAATCAATTATCCTGGCTATCTTAAAGAATAAATCCTCTATCTCTCAAAGTGAACCTGTCAAGGAAAAAACCATGCTGATTACTGGATTTCAGTTGGATAGGATTGACCAAAATAATAAATATAGTATTCCAAAAATGAGTGATTATGAAGTAAATTTGTATGATTTCAAACTAACTTTAAATACTTTTTATAAAGTAAGTAACTACAAGCAAATACATGTGTATAGCACTACATCAAAATACAACAAGATTAATAATTGACAAAGGCAAATGGAAAACTGTGTACTCTCATAATGTCTTGACCTTGTAACATATTTCAATGAAATGACGTATCTTGAAAGTGGATTGTCACTTACGTTTTCTTTTACAGAACATGATAACATTGTTGGGACTTTTTTTTAGGCTCCCAAGGTAGTAAAAAATCTATTTTTCCACAGTGCTAAAATATTACTGTTCTTCCCCAGCCTAACCTCATACCACTTGATTGCACAAAAGAAAGAGCATGTTAAAGTAATTGCTCTCTTCCTCAATGTGAGAAACGTTCAGGCCCAAGAGAGTCTTCCCACAGAATGAAGCAAACAGCAAAATCCCCGTCTCTGTAAAATGGGCTGCATGACGTCACCATTTTTCAACATAGCAGAGGAGGAGGAGGAAGGATAAATTAGCCCTGAGGAGAGTTAAGAGGTTGATATTATTGTAAACTTTAAGGAATTCTGGGAATGATGAATCTCCCCGAGGCTGCGGTTAGAAACGGGGAGGAGGCATTACATCGTGCCGTCTCGGGGGGGGGGGGTGGGGGGTGGGGGGGGGGGGGTTGAGGGAATGGCGCGACTGGCAGCGTCTCAAGGGTCAGGTCTTGTAAAACTCAAACAAGTCTCGCCGTTCTTGGCAGCCTTGCGTTCTGTGTGGCTTTTGAAGAGGGATCGTTTTAAAAGGTACCGCAGCCTATGGGGAATAGCCATTTCCTCTTTCCCACTATAATACAAATGTGACTACTTTCTTGTTTTTTTTCTTTTAAACAGTTTATCTTTGATCAAAAATATATTACTAAGTGCGCGATGTGAACAGCCACATAATTTGCGGAAGAAATTATTACTTCCTGAAGCTATATACACCATATTATTCTCACAGAGAGATACGTAATCACAACAGATACATCCATGTAAAAAATTATCTGTCCATGACACACATACACACACAGGAGGAGGATATTTGGATATTTTTGGAATGTAAGGGATAAACTCTGAAAACTGCAAAAATGTATACGCAAGATATACATTAAATAAACATGGGAATTCAAATACTCACCACATTCCACAGGATGCTCTCCCTGAACCACCCACCCTGCCTCACACACACAACACAACACACACAAATACTTCCCAATAAGACCACATACATGGGGAAAATGAGCAGCTATGGGAACAGCGCACTGTTGATCGAGCGGATAAGCTGACCAATTGAGACCAGTTCCCAAAGAAAACTTTGCTGGGAAGCTAGAGGTTTCCATCTTGGGCTGAACATCGCTGTGTACAGCTGTATCCCATCCACATATCATGGTAATCAAGAGCTTCTTGGCACCGGTGATTACAGAAACCCAGATGATCTTCTAACGCATATATTTAAACATCGTGTAAGATTCCCCTCCAACGAACCTTGGAAACGGTATCAGCCTTTCGCAGGAAATCACTCAAAACAAATATGTAAATCTGGTGGGAAAAAAAAGAAAGAAAAAGGCTATACAGAGGTTTATGTGCCGTACGTTCGGTGGAAAATACGTTTTGGAAGACGGATGAGTACATTCGGCATTTTTCACTTTCGGCAAATAGAGCGATGTGAAATAAAAACGATTTATCCGGTTACGGAAATGCGACTGAAAGGAAAAATCCTCAGACAAATCTGCGCAGTGAAACCCAAGGCATGGGTCAGCTCTGAAAGCAACGATGAGTGAATGCAAGATAAACACAGGATAAACATCTCGACCCTCAACAATACATCCCGAGAGGATGCTCATCACAAGCTATCGCTATAAAGTATCCCTAATACATTTGACAGGGAAAAAGTTCACACTGAAACATTAATAGGCATGGTGTGTGCTCAAGTCTCACCTTACAGTACATGAGGTAATATGTCTTTTTTTAATGCCCAAGACCATCTTTCCTAGAGACGGAGAGAGCGTTTGCAACAAAGGAATGACTAACGCTCACTGTCAGCAAGGATGTGATTTCATTGACCTTTGACCCCCCCCTTCCTCAGAGCCCTGGGAGTTACTGTACCTGGAGCTCTGTCCCACAAACCGGGGTCACTGTGCTGCCCGTTGCATTCTGGGAGATCACATTAGCACAAGATGGCAAGAGCAGGTCAGCTGAGGCCCAGGAAGGCCCTTGTTCTGTTGGAAAGGAACTTTATTGACAATTTTCACATATTTGGGGGGGTTGGATAGTTGTAGCACTGTTTTCCACCACTGTGTCACACACTACAGTCCGAAATCAACCCGACTGCGCCATGGGTAATTGGCCAAAGTGCTGCCAGGTAGGCCGTGGCTGTGTCCAAATCAGAGCCCTATCCACTGTGTCCTGTGTACTACGCACTAGCATACTGTGTACTGTTTACTGCATAGCACTTAGCACGTGACATGCAGTATGCAAAACATATCCTCCATGTTTGCGCGGCCATGCTCATATGTTTTTGTTGTTGTTGAAGGAAAACGTCAGCGAAGCTGCACCTCACTTTTAAAGCAAAGCTGATTGTCATATTTATGAGACCAAAATATTTGTTTGCTTCCTGAAAAATATGCCCCCGAATGTACTCGAAAGCGAAAACCTAGAAATAAGTATATCATCCGGGGAATTTAAGTACATTACATTTAGAGAAAATGTCACCTACTTAACAACTTTCTCGTCCAGTGTACTCAACATACTCAATAGTATGGAAGGGCACTTATTCAAACACAACCAGTGTTTCAGCCCTCTGCGAATTCTTTATTACATTCGAGAGCGCCCCCTCTGGTTGATCTGGTGCCTGCAGACTGTGTGCAGTCCACCCACAACAGCCACGTAAGTACTGCAGTTCTCCAGCACCAAGACTGCAGATTTTAAATCTAACTGAATGAGGATTTAGCAATGGTACAAACCTACAAATGCAGTTTAGCGTTCTTTTTGTGAAAAAAAATCTGATGTAAAAATGTTACAAATAAATAAATAAATAAATAAATAATCGCAGCACAGGAGCTGTAACGGACAAAAGAAAACGAACCAAAAATATGAATGTACACTCGCTAGACAGCTGAGCTGTACTTTAGTGTTTCACTGTAAAATGTTCCTACCTGTCTTTAGATTTATCTGTCGAAGAAGTCTGATTTAAGACACTGAGCAGTGCAGCGTCGTTACGATAGCGGACTACATTTGAATGAGTTCCCATGACGATGGTGTGACGGGCGGGGCCGTTCTGATGGGCTGTCTGAGGACAGGAGATGTCTCCAGAGGAATCGGGCCGTCAGCTTTTGCGGCCCGCCACCCGTCGAGAGGGAGCAGAACACAAGTTGTGTGTGTGTGTGTGTGTGTTTGGGGGGGTCGGGCAGAGCTAGCACATGCTAAAAGCCGGTGAGATGTCAGCCTCCAGGGAACAGGGGTGTCAGAGTCTGGGGGAGCCGGGCAGAGGGGAGTTGGGGGGTGCGGGGGATCGGGGGGTCGGCGCAGGGGGACCGGATGTCAGGGTTCTAAGGGTGGGCTAGTAAGAGCAAGCCTCCTTTGCATCCTGTGGTCGTGTATTAATTAATCAACAAACAATGAGGGGGGGGGGGGGGGGGTGGGGGCGTGATGTACGCTGACAACGTCTGACAGGGGGCTGTAACCCGCACCCTTCAGCCCTTCAAATCCGTGCTTACAGATCAACTCTCCAGCTGCTGCCAGTCAGTGTAAAATAAAAGACGGGCTTTGTTGCTTTCCTGATGCGCGTAGACAACCACCCCTGGAGACTGTGGACCCACACCAGCGGCTCCGGCAAGTTCCATCCACTCCGCCGCACAGGCAATCTGTTTTCTATATTACTAGCTGGTATCACTGTACTATGCACTATAAAACAGCAATTGAGCAGGAAATTAAGTTAGGGGATCAGTATTTGGCAGAGGAGAATGGTCTGTGGTCTTCCCGCATACAAGGATCATTAAATATCACAGAAGTTTCTTGATAAATTTCCGTCTCCACTTCCTCTTTTTTTTTTTTTTTTTTTTTTTTCCTTTGGCGGGGATGGGAAACAACGCTTCCTAATGGGTATTTAAACAGCTTGAAATGCGTCGGCCCGGGAAGCGCTTCCCTGTGACGGAGAGAGCGCTGGCGCGGGGGGTTTAAACATTTCACTGGCTAAATATGGAAGGTTTTCCTCACTGTGCCCAACGTCTCTCCTCCGCCGCGTTCTCCGCGCAAACAAACAAAAGGACGGTCTCATAAGCTAAGCCTCTTTGGATTAACGGATGCACTTTCTCCGTGCTCTCTCCCTCGCTCCCTCTTGTCCTCCTGCTCTCTTCTGGTTTTTTTTCACCTTCTGTTTCTCCCGCCTCGCTTTAGTGCCTGTTTTTGAGATGCGGAAAGTTTAGCGGGAAAGAGGTGGGCGCTCTCGACTGACGCCGGTGCAGCAGGAGTCGCGATGGCCTCACGCCGTTAATCGCGCCCGGGGCCGTTCTGGAGAACGCGGGCGGTTTTGGATGGAGGGCGCGCGTGTCACGGGATGCCATCTTTCCAGAAGCGGGGGAGACGTTACGTTCACACTCAAATCTGGGATTTTCTCAGGCCTACAGAGTGAATGTTGAGCACAATTAAAAATGGGCTGCTTTGCATAAACCATATAATGAGAGGCACATACAGTATCCGGTGTAACGAAAAAACAAACATGCAGTCTGTTTCCTGTAGGGCGGCGCTATGTAGGACAAAACTTCTTCACAATTTGTGCTCTATAAAGGCAGACAATAAACAAACGATATTGGTTGTAACTATTTTCACTCAGAGAGATTTCCAGCAATGCTTTTTGACCAATCCAGTCTTCTTCAGGAAGCAGCGAGTGTCGGAGCTGCAAGCCTGCCGTTTGAAGATCCTGCCAGGTGATTGGCAGGCAGGTTAACCAATGCAGGGTGAGAGGATGCAAGAGAGGAGTGGATCAACCAGAGCAGAATTAAATAGTGTACAGAGCTAGATACAACAAATGTGTGTGCTCATATCATTTACATCGCATACTTCAGCTTGTATTACATATGTAGATAGAGGTGTGAAAGTGAATACTGAAGTGATACTGCAGTCAAAAACCGACTTTTCACGTTGAAAACCGATGTTTTGAGTCAGACGATGATCATACACAACAGTGTTTATCCGAAAATCTCATATTGCGTCGAAGTGGGTGTCGTCTGAGTTTCTGTCGGCTTACCATGCGCTGCATTTCCAGGGATTCGTGACGTCCCGAAATCTTTAGCATAAAAATAGGTGGAGTCTCGGCTAGTAAAGTGAGCAGAGAGCTCAGTGGCAGAGAGCAGGAAGGGGGCTGAGTCAGTTCACCAAGACAAACACTTTCACCCATTGACAGTATGAATATTCATAATATGACCTTGTGGCATCATCGTCATATAACCACACCTACCCACGGCTCCAAGTTCAAATTGAAGCTGTAAAAAAGGGCTTAGAAAAGCGATTGCAGTATCACTTTAAGAGGCAGTTACCTCTATGTACGTAGAAATGTGCTGCACAAACACAAACCTGCATACGTCCTCTTCCTCTCTCCTCTTCCTCTCTGCATGAATACAGCGAGTCAACTTTCCATATGTCGGCTTGGTCAACGTTTGCATGGCATCGACAGTCTATTAGCACGGCCATACGCCTCATTCCTCCGCCTCCACTACTTTCGTTCTGAGAATTGCTTAGGTTGATGAGCTAATTAATTCATTATCTCCTATTTCCACTTACACTGATAACTCGATACACTTAATTGGGAGGTTGAGCAGATGTAGCCGGCATTGTTCGGATGGAACTCACAATGAGTGCCGCGTGTCAGACATATTGTCATTAACCTCGCCATACCATCTGAACACAACCGCCTCTTTCAGCATCTCAGAGGATGCCGGGAAAGAAAACATGCGCACTTCAATATTTTGTCCCGCTCAAAGAAAGTTCATTTTTGTTTCTTTTATTAACTGCTTAATCATAAACCTAATTATCAAACTAATAATTAACTTCTCATTCAAATTAATTCTGGCGCTATTAAAATTCTACAGACTCTAATTAGAGAGGATACGTGGTAAAATGTCCTAGATCTTAACTTATTAATGAAAATTATTCATAGAAGACATCTGGAGTTCATTGATTCTTAGTTTCAGAAGATGGTTCCTTGTCTGTAGAAAGTATCACATGGTCTGAAGAATCTTATCTTGTCAAAGGAAAGAGCAAAGACCAGGACTGAAATTGACTAAAATACATCAATCAATAATAATAATAATAATAATAATAATAATAATAATAATAATAATAATAAAAGAGCACGTTTCATACAAGAAAATAACCAGCTCAGCATGCTTCGCACAGGAATATAAAGAATATACAGGTTCCACAAATGCTTCCAAAATTATTCTAATTATTCATTTACAATGGGCAATGTTTTAAATTCCCATAAAACACTATAGTTTCTGCTTGGAATATACCAATTCAAATAAAATCACCCCTGAATTAAAAGTCCTGTTTCCCAATGCCACAAATAAACATGTCTGGACGCGTGTCACCCTGTTCACACAACTGGCGATGGGAGTTGTGTTATCGACACAATGCATCTCACTTCCATTCCAGGGAAGCGCTATTATCCAAAGATCAGATAATGCAACTAAATCTTCTGTCTGGTGACAACAGCCGACTGCCGTTTCAACAGGTGCTGACAAACCCTGTTTGCACGCCTTTCGGAGAGAACAAGGTGTTAAACGGTGGCCCCTGTCCGAGCAGCCTTCGCCACGTAGACAGGGGGTGGGGTGGGGCGGAAAGATGATTGTCACTATCAAAGGTGAATCGCCTGTTGTGTTGACAGCTGAATTAGGCTTCACAATCGCCTGTTGCTGGTGTGAGGTAGGAGGATGCCACACCTATTAAACAGAAAGCAGGGGTGTGGGGGTTAGTTTGGGGGGGGGGGGGGGGGGGGGGGGGTAATTTGCCCTCCTCCCCTTTCCCTGCCTGAAGGTTGCGTAATGACTTCGGAAAGGCCCCGAGATAAGATGCCAAACATGGATAAACCCCACCGGAAAGGAGCCTTGATGAACGCACAGGCCGGCATCAACAATGCAGCGGGCGTGCGAGAGAGCGGAGCGACGGAAAGATAGCCTGCCATTCGCCGTGTACAAGTGGTCCTTAAAGATTCCGCGCTTCCAATTTCTTTGAATTATCAGCCATCTCCTGGATGTCACTCATCCTGACAATCTCAGAATTCCAGCCTCGCAGGCCGGGCAGGTTATTGACAAAGCAATCCGGGGTGATATAACGCGCCCAGGTAAAACATTAGCCAAACAGCGGCCGTCCCATTACCTGAGACGGAGGCGTGTCCCCTGCTCTCTCCCTCCGTCTTCCTCTCGCTCGCCCGCTCGCTCATTCCCGCCCTCATACAAACAGCGTGAATTAATTACGCCGCCGTCTTTCCAACATGTCCGCCGCAGCAGCCCCGCCCACGCAGAACACACACGTTATTTCCCTGTAACTGAGGTAAATATGACAAGAGGTGAAGTTATGTCAGACCGCGCTGCACTTGAGTAAGTGGTAATGAAAGAACAGAACACAATGTAACAGTAACCAGACGGACTTTCAAACGGAAATGTAAATATCGCGGAATTGCGCATTAAAGCAGACGCGAACGTACACCCATTGGATTATTAAAGAAAAAAAAAAGGTGGAAGCCGTCATGCGGCAAGGTTCAAATCTGCTGGGGCATTACAGGAAATGCTGCGTGAATACAGGCCCCGTATTAGAGAGGCCGTGTGTGAGGACGGAAACATCAGATTCTGCGGGGGGATGTCTGTGTGTGAGGACGGGGGGACGAAGGGGGGGGGGGGGGGGGGTGTCTGGGTGATATCATTCCAGCCTGCTTCACATGTGGCCTGTCAGACAGTTGTGTGAACTCCAGCTCCGAGGCGCTGGCTGCGTTTTAACGAAGGGAGCCCCTCCGGTGACAGGCCGCGGCATTAAGCCGGTCGTTTAATTAACCGGCGCGCTCGTCCACCTGCTGCCCTCAATATGGCCCGGGTTCCGGCGAACTGTCTTTCAGACGCCTTTTCCAAATGGGCACGGCGAGCTCCCCGGCGTTGGGGAAGCAGACCCTTATAACCGCCTCTCATTCCTGCAGTTACTCTATTTCTGTCAGCGTGTTCGACACAATTAGACCTCCTCTTTTTTTAATAAAAAAAAAGGAATTAATTTTGTGCGTCTGTGCTGCTCCACTGACCCTCCAGTGCCATGCCTCCTCTGTCTCTCATCGGTTTCATCTCTGGTAATTTTGTGCTTTTACATCTATCAGCCCCCTAATGGAGTGCTGATTGGGGCTGCACAACTCTCTCCCCTGATGAAGATTAGCGCTGAGGATAAAATTAAATGAGTTATTCTTCCTTCAAAAAACACACTCACCCACACACACACACACACGCACGCAGGCACGAACACACGCATACACACATACTCCCAAGTGGACACACAGCGTATTTAATTGTACACAAACAAGTTTAAACACACACACACACACACACACACACACACATGTACGTACACACGCACACACACACACACACAATTACCATACCCTAAACTAAAAGACCATTGCAACAGATGTACTGAGCATTAAATCACAAATACATCCATTAGACTGAACAAGCATTTATTTTCTACATTGTGAATCCACACCAGACACCAATTATTTGTTTGCTGCAAAATAGGCATACAGAAGCGTATAGGTCCTATTATAGGTCCATCATATGCGTCATCATCTCAGAATATCAATACATAACAACCTTCAATCTTTGGTTTCGCACGTAAAAATATAACAGCGCATGTAAGCTCAGCACTCCGTAATCACACAAACGGGACACATTCATTACCCTTTCTGATCAAAGCCCATGGCTCTCGTCAGGATCAAGGCAATCAGCACAGCTGATCGTTGCCTCCTCTTATCGCAACACAGATTTGGACATTAATAAAACATGAGACTGTGTTGACTTCTTATCAGCCACATCTCATATATAACAGCCCGAATAACCTCTCCATAAAGTTTAGCCTTGAGAGAGTTGCTTCCAACAATTTTGTGCAAATTACCATAGGACAAAGAAAGTGCTCATGGTTACATGGATGAAACCGCATAAATGAAGTACTGTTAGCTTAGCCATCTAGTATTTTTAGTAGTCAAACAGGGACCACCGGGTTGCGTCATCATGTTGTTTGTTAGCTGACTTTCTGACGCCCTTTGTGTATTCATACTGGTAGCATGGACAGATATGAGAGAAAGAAAGAAGTTTACTGTGCGACTCACTTTTTTACCAAACGCTGTGCTTCAACGCGTACAGTATTTAACATGTGCATATGCACATTGTATTTGTGTGTGTGTGTGTGTGTGTCTATGCATGTGTGTACAGTGCCCCAGCTCTGTGCTCTGAGACCTGTTGTGTGCCTACAACAGTTAAAGCGATGGCGTCGCACGCGGACGGCTAATTCTAACGGAACGGCGATACAAATGATCCACTTTCAGCACTCCGCTTAAATGCCATTACGTTTTTAACGGAGCTAATAGCGGGAAGCACCGCTAACGCGCTGGAAGGGTTTCCGTAAAGCGCTACGCTGAGAGGATCGATGGCCGGAACGCAGAATTAAAAGTGTGGCTCCGCGCGGCTCCGCGCGGCTGCCGCGCCTTACCTAATGACCTACAGCGGCCGGGGTTCATCGGGGGGTTGGGAGGAAAGCCACGGCGTGCACTGAGAGAGACCAAGGCCCGCGACATTTATCAGCTCAGACGACACGGGCATTTATCAACACCGCAAGGAGAGTGACTTTGAAATCCTCTGCAGTAAGGTGAGAAGGCTGTCAAGGCCCATACCTCCCTCCCTCCCTCCTTCTCTCTCTCTCTCTCTCTGTTTATGTAACAGCACTGGAGCTGGAGCTGTAGGCACTAAATGAAAGATGGTGATTGATTGAAAGCTCCTGCTAAGAACACTTTGTCTAGCTTTTATGCATTTCTTTATACACCATATAATGAATCCTGTTACACACGGCTTATGAATCAATTCTTTTATAAGGAAAAGGCACAGCAACAGACCTTAAGGGGGGAGAAAAATTCCTAAAAATCACACTTAAATCACACAAAAACACCTGATTGCCAGCACTCTTTGATTCAAAATTTCTTCTGAAGAGTATATAGAGTGGGAAATGTACCGTATATGTGGAATCATATGCCCTGACAAAAGCCATAGTCATGGATGACATTCATTGTGTCTGAGCCCACAATCAATCCAATGCAGTGTGCTGTATATGTGGCTAAATACACAAGGTCATGGACCGGATGTGGATCAGAGTCCACTGGATCAATCGACCAGGAGGGACCATGTACACTGTGGCAGAACCCAAATCCAGTGACCCTGCACACTATAGCGGAACCCAAATGCAGGGAGCCTTTACATTACAGTAGAACCCAAATACAGAGATCCTGCACACTACAGTAGAACCCAATTGCAGTGACCCTGTAAACTACAGAACCCAAATCCATAGACCCTTTACACTACACTATAACCCAAATGCAGAGTCCCTGTACACTACAGCAGAACCCAAATGCAGAGACCATGTACACTACACTAGAACCCAAATGCAGAGTCCCTGTACACTACAGCAGAACCCAAATGCAGAGACCCTGTATACTACACTAGAACCCAAATGCAGAGTCCCTGTACACTACAGCAGAACCCAAATGCAGAGACCATGTACACTACACTAGAACCCAAATGCAGAGTCCCTGTACACTGCAGCAGAACCCAAATGCAGAGACCCTGTACACTGCAGTAGAACCCAAATGCAAATACCCTATACACTGCAGTAGAAATGGACCCCAGTGGCCTACCTGTCAGTAGCAGGCTGTGCCAGCAGCCTCCCCGCACTGCCTTCACTGAGACTGGGGGTAACGGCACCTCCTCCGGAACAGGCAGGTTCCTCTTGAGATTCCCACAGGCCCGTCCACACCCCCACTGGAACAGCTTCCCTTTATCTGCAGGGAACGCCGAAGCAGTCAGTCAATGAACTGTGCAATCAATCGATCAATCATTACATTTCAATCATTACATCGTTACAATGGCAAAGAGACTGGAATCACTTGGATGACTGAGCATGTATCTATACACACACACACACACACACACACACAAACTAAAAGTGTCTTGAACAAGTGTTTCCTTAGGCATGATGATGTACACCAAACTGGTCCTGGGCAGTGTCATAAAACGTAATCAGTGCACATGCAACCTCTCCGTAGATCCATCTACTGTACAAGCTAGCAGGATGGGACTCGACCAGGAGGTTCACAGCAAGATCTGCAATAAAGTGTCCAGTGTTATTTCAAGAGGGTTTTTCCAAAAACTCACTCAGTCCACTTTTGGTACAAATCTAAGTCAAAGGGGACTGAATAAGTTTTGAAAAAACACTCTTCAATTAAACTCTAACAGAGTACATATGAGTCCAATAGGGACCATGTGCAAGAGTTGATTTAACACTGAACATTTTACTGTGTGTAAGGAGATCTGTTAAGATCTGGGAGAAGATAAACCACTGCTTAGGCTAAGGCTCTTTTTAGGCTCCGCTGGCCCTACCAGTACAAGAGAGCCCACGCCAAACCCGCCATCACCTCTCCAATGACATCCCAGAAGCCTCTCCTGCCCGCCATACACACACTCACCCTTCTTTGACTTGCATGTGTGCGCGTGCGCTTGGACACATCCACACCCGTGGGTAACGAAGCGTTTCTATTGGAATCTACGGCAGCAGTCCCAGACAACTACGAGAGGGTTCTGTTTAAAGGATTATGTACGGTGGCGTCGTCACCCTTTCCTGAATCTACACAGGTCAGCCCAGGGGCGGCCCCTCCGCCCACACCCGCCCGGGGGGGGGGCGCCCCGAACACGGCCCCCGTCGCTCCACCCTCGCAGCGTGGCGAGGGTGTTGTCCTTGTTGTGGCGCCGCCCGCGAGATAAATTATGAATGCAACCGTGAAGGCAGTAAAATTTGTTGTATCTTCTATTATCTCCATGTTAAAGGCCACAAAAGCTCTCCGGTGAAGTCAGCCATTAAGAAATGACAGGTATTGCTATCAGCCTTCTTTATAGCCTATTACCTGCAATGACAGCAGCTGCTGCAGAGCCACAGTGGAGCCTATCACATTATTTGCAGCTAAAGTCAGCTACTGTGTCATTTCGCCTCATTTTCTTGACAGTGCTATCATAAATCCGTTCAGCTGCGGGGGGAAGTGTCGACCGCCTCGATTATCTTCATAGCCCGAATGGATCCAGAAATGTATGTAACAGGCAGTGACTGTTATGGATCAGGCAGAGGGGCCATTCTCTCTCTCTCTCTCTCTCTCGCTCGCTCTATGCTGTCAGGTCTGCCAGGCAGTGCCCATGGTGAGAGGGGGGATTTTTTTTACCCCCCTACCATTCCCTTGTAATTGAGGGAAAACAGCTGAACACTGAGGCAGCGGAGCAGTTCATAAATACCCAGCCTTTTCTCCTTCTCCCGGTGCGATGTGGACCACGTGAGGCGTGGGTTTAGAGTGCCATAGCCATTCTGCTAATCTGGGGTCCTCAGGGGTCTTAAAGGGGTCAAGGAGGATGAGCTTGGATGGACCCATATTTTTTTATAAAATGGGGTGGGGGGGGGGGGCTATTTATAAAAGCTGCTTTAATTTCTACATGGTGAACACAAAATGTATAAAATTTTCATTTAATAAAAGCTGAGAATCTGGACTTTAACTACATGTGAATTGTTTGATTATACATATGATTATTTAAAGGTAAGAAAACCCTAACTTCAACAGGACTATATTTAAACACAGGTAAGTTCAGGGTTATGTGCGCAGATCTGATTGGTTACTTCAGACCCCATTACCTGAGAGAGCCAGATTGTGATTGGCCCCACAGGCTATGCTGGTGATATTGTCAAGGTCCTCGACGAATCGCGGAACAGTAGCATCTTCGCAGCAACGTGTGCCGATCTGACCATAGTCATTCGCCCTGGGAAAATAGTAATGTGGGGGTAAGCACACACAGTGACTGGCCAAAATTACAAAATGACACACTCATTGGTTTAGATGTACACCTCACAGTTAGAGATGAGAGGAAGGGAGGGAGAAAGAGAGAGAGAGAGAGATAGAGCACTTTTTTATAAAGTGCATCTCTACTTGAATCACTCCAAGCTGGAATATTGTAATTGAACTGAAGTGCTTTTTAGGGTCCTACATCACACACTCAACATAAATGTAGTTATATTATTCAAGTACGTATATAACTCAAAATAGTGTAATTGTGGGGGATCATAGCTCTGTAGTCTGTACAACAAAATGATGTGTATACACACAGAGAAATGTTATGATCTGGTTAAAATATTAAAATGGCAATATTTACATATATTTAAGTACAACCCCAATTCCAAAAAAGTTGTAAAATGCACATAAAAGCAGAAAGCAATGATTTGTAAATTCTCTTTTACATATATTTAATTAAAAACAGTACAAAGAAAAGATATTTAATGTTTTACCTTATCAACTTTATTGATTTTTGTAAATATATGCTATTTCCGAATTTGATGCCTGCAACATGTTCCAAAAAAGTTTGGACAGGGCCAAAAAAAAGACTGGGAAGTTAAAAAAAACACCTGTTTGGAATGTTCCACAGGTAAACAGGTGATGCTATCATGACTTGGTATAAAAGGATATTAAATGACTCTTGATATTTTATTTTCAGCGATACTATAACCTCTCTGCATTTGAATGGATCTCTATGGGAATTGGGGGGTGGGACTAGATTAAGCTGTAATTTACACAGGAATAGTATGGAATCCATGGTTGGCTGAGGGGCTGTAAGTAATCAAGGGTCTGAGGTATCAAACGACCCTCAAACCATCACTCTGCTGCCAGATATGCAGTAGATATGGATGGATCACTTGGAGGGTTGTTTCTCCTGGCTTATTTTTCCATAGAGTTCAATAGGAAAAGGAGTCAGGAGAAACAACCCTTAAAGTGATCCATCCATATCTACTGCATATATGGCAGCAGAGTGATGGTTTGAGGCTCATTTGATACCTCAGACCCTTGATGACTTACAGCCATTTAGCCAGCCATGGGTTCCAAACTATTCCTGTGTAATTTCTGTCTTAATCTAGTCCCACCCCCCAATTCCCATAGAGATCCATTCAAATGTAGAGAGGTTATAGTATCGCTTGTAAGAGTGCCAGAAAATAAGATATCAATAGTATGGATGAATATGGATGAAAATACCCTCAAATTAAAGCTGACAGTCTGCACTTCAACCACATGTGTCACTGTCCAATGAATTATGGTGCTCTATATATATATGCATGTCCCTACCAATGACATTTAAAAACATGGTCAATGATTTTTATTCTTTTTCACATTCTGATATAGTGAACAAAATATATTGAATATGGTTACGAAATGGCTTCTTCAATTAATTTTATCCACGGTACCATGAGGAAAACTATTTTCAGCCTGAAACAAACTGAAAGGCCAATTAGAATCGAAGGTTAAAAAGTGCTTGGGAGAACGGTGGACAATTTGCATCTGTCACCTTTGTTGCATCTGTTCCAAGTCCCATTCAACTTTTTGTTCGCTTTTTTAGTGAGGCGCGTTGAGCTCCAACTATTTAAGCTCACCTCCTACCTACAGGACTCTTTGTTCCGGCGCTTCTTTTAGGCCGTAATGAGCCGTCCCCACAAAACCGGGAGAAATTAATGAATCATTACGAGCCTGGCCTCCAAATGTTCCAAATCCTTTCCCCTCGCCCTCAATCCTGGCGCTCACCAGGCCCAGCAGAAAGGCCCTAACACCTCCCTATCAATTAGAGACAATTACCGCTTCACAGCTCGCATAGTAAAGAGAAAAAAAGGGGCTCCCCAACTGAAGGGCTTGCAGGAGAGAGCGGCAGATTTGAATAGGGGGGGGGGGGGGGGGGGGCTTCTTTTCAAATGCGGCTACCTCCTTTACGGCCAGGATAAGCCGAAAAACCGCAGAACCCCACTGAAAGACCTACTGATGACAACAACAAAAAAGGCACTTTTTCACTTTGCTCTATGGTTTTTTTTCTTCCTTTTCTTAAGGATTTTTTTTTTAGGAATTGTCAAAATCAAATTATATCATGGCTGCCATTCAGATAAAAACCAATGACACGTGAACTCGGGTGGTCCAAGGCTGGCCAGGCCCCAGTGAACCTAACTTTAGCAAAAGGCAAATAAAGAACCACCATAACATGCAATATTTATTTTCAGCCATGTTGTCCAATGATTTACACATGAACGCTATGTAACTGACTGAAGGAATAAAGAGCAGTTTAACAGAATGACCTACTTTTTCACAATTAAGTAAAATGATGTCATTTAGAATTTAGATTGGATTCCTTTACCCAGAAATAATTTATTTTACTCTGCAGGAATGGTGGGTGTGTGTACACATACACACACACACACACACACACACACACACACACAGTGTCCATGTATGTGTGTGCCAGTAATGACATTTAGAAGTTGGATTCTTATGCAAGCAGTGGGAAAATTTGCATTCCTTAATAGCCACGGTCCTAACAACACTTAAGTGAAGGCAGTAAAAATAATCAATGCAATAAAAAAAGATTACAGAGTATAAAATCCATGAAATCTTTAATTAAGCTTCAAATTTGTATAATGTGCTCTTCCAGGTCCCTAGTTATTAGCTAGAACACCGGCACCAAATAAACAATCACATATCAAACGACATAAGAAAATTCACACTAATAACAGCTTTCTTGGTTAATTTCCCAACATTTAATACAAATAACCTTTTTTAAACAGCCTTTTCAGTATTTTACATTTGCATTTGGGGGAAGGATATTTTAATTACCCTTTCATTACCCCTTCATACCCATAATCACATTCTTATTGTTGATGATACGTCTAATACCGCACGCGGAAGAGGAACAGAACTGCATGTAAGAGAATTTGTTGGGAGGGGTCACATGGTTTGTAAAGGTTTAAAATGGCAAATCCAGGGATACTGTATTCTCCCCCTGCTCTTAGAGATCAATTCCATGTCAGAAATACCGCCCAGAGAAATGAAATTCCTGGGGATTTCCTACAGGAACAGCAGGCTTTGTGGGCTGCTGTGACTCACCTGGATAAACGTGCTTCATTCCAAGTCAGAGTAAAGCTTGGCGGAAACTCGCCTCACAGAAAGCTCACTTCCTCATGAACGTACAATAAGACTCTTCTCATGACTGCTGATTGATTCCATCACTGTGAGTCTGATGATTCCGCCAGTATTACAATTATATAATTAAGCAAAATGGTGTTTCTTCACGGTTGACATTGTTACAGTCGCTAAAGAAAACTATTAAATGATAAAGCTGCATTGCCATGGAAGAGAGGTCAAAACGGCCAGATTTTTGAGTGCGTTGTTAGCGTGTGATCATTTGTTTTATTTATTTATTTTTTCAGTCTTTCTTTTTATTCATTCTTGATTTTTCACCAAAGTTATATGGGTGTGGTCAAGCGCAACCATGCTTTCAGTGTCATGCAAATGGCCAACACTGAAATGACATAATGACATGACGAGATGACATCACTTTCATTACAATGTCACTGGCCGCACATGAAAAAAAAAAAGCCAAAGCAAGACTCTCAGCCAGCTGTATGACATCTTATTAGCTTTCGAAATGCACAATAAATTCTTCCACATACTCTGTTTCTCATAAAGTCTTGCTGGTCTAATTACTACATTGACTCTGATTAAGGGTTTCTGTGATGTGCTGCCAAATTCAATATACCAGTCTGTTAAAGTTTATTAAATAAAACAACCAAGGATCTTTTTCTCTTTTTTTTTTCAGTGTACTGTATGGTTTTCATTTATTGAATCCCAGCATGCACCAGTGGCCCCAGCCTATAAAGTCCCAACCAAAGTGGCACGCATCACGCTCCATTCCCTCTCAACACCATGCCGCTTTGTTTACAAGACCTCCAGTGTCACATTTTCTACCTGCTTGCCGCTGACAGGCGGAACCACCTGGCGGGTTCCGTGCAGACAGGTTCTCAGGAGCTCTTTTGGGAAGGGTGGGAGGGGGGGGGTATGTGGAATCAGACGTTCCATCACTCAGACCCCCAGGTGTCTGCCCCGGCTGGTCAATTTCAGGTCACGACCATCTTGGGAAGAGCAGTACAGATATATCCATTGTAGCTCATAGCCTGCTGTAGGTAAATGACTTTGCTGTGGTGGGCAACGTTATATTATGTCCTAACTGCGAGCAGGGAAAAAACAATGAGCTGGAATAGGGACATATTCTCTTGTGGATTTGTCAGTTGTACTTCCAGTAGGACAGAACAGGCCCTCCATTTGCAAAGTGATATTATAAAATGGATAAATGGATAGTTCCGGTCCTGGATGCTGATTGGTCAACAGAGCGTTCCAGCCGTGCTAAAACACACAATATAATAACAGCTATGACGCGACACACCTGTTCACCTTACTGTGTAGAATATCACTGTGCACCTTTAACAAGTGATAGGACAATTGACAGTAGCTAGCATTATTGGCCCAACATCTTTTAACGTTCCATAGGCCTAAGCTAAATTTAAAAAAACCCTAATAAGAAATATGGTGCAACAAACCAGGACAATAATATGGACAGTTTTAACTTACTTTTAATAATAAAAGCTACCTATAAGAAAAAATTAGCAAGCAAGCATTTTAGGTAGAGAACATTAATATATGTATCTATCTTCCCTCCGCACAAAAGACAGGCTCTCAGTCCAGGGAGTGATCGGACTCTTGTTAAAATGTTTCCAGTAAGCTAACATTAACTATTTAGAATGCAGTCCATAGATATAGAACTATATTACTTGGTGAAAGAATGATATTTTTTATTAATAAATTATCTTGTTTTTATTCAGCTATAATGATATCACTGCTATTTTATAAAAACAATAACTCACTTGAGGCCGTGCTATATTGTGAATATAGTCACAGCTAAAGAGGTTGCAGGCACTCCAACACACATCATACCTATACGCACTTAGCCATGACTGTATTCACAATATAGCATGGCCGCTCATGCCTTATTGCTTAAATATAGCACATCATCATTGCTATACATTAGATTGTTTTTTTTGTTTTTTTTTAATTATATGGAATTTAAAAAATTAACACAAAGGTAAAATTATTGCGTTTTTCATTCAAACCTTCACAAGAACTGTAAACACTGATGATAATATCATGTTGTAAATTCCAGTACAGAGGCTGCGATTATGGAATGGAAACATAATTCTTGATAATTATGATCCTGCCTCATTAAGGTTATTTTGACACTTAAACATGCAAGCATGCAGATGTTACAGCTTATTTCAATAATAATGAGGCATAAAAGTTTGGTTACACAATTTACTTTTCAGAGTGGAAACTGGGCATTTAAAAATGATTTCATAGTTCATTTCCACACAGTGAAATAAGGGGGAGATTTGCAATGCTGTACAGCTGTGCTGTGTGTGTGTGTGTGTGTGTGTGTGTGTGTGTGTGTGTGTGTGTGTGTGTGTGTGTGTGTGTGTGTGTGTGTGTGTGTGTGTGTGTGTGTGTGCGCGTGTGTGAAGGGAGTGGGGACAGCTGTAATTGTTTTCACTGTGTTTTCATCTGTGTTAAATTCAATAGAGTTACACCAAGTAACATTCTCAGTAAAACTGTGCATCCTCAAAACCTATCAACACTAATAGCGCACACCAGCGATCGTATGAACACAACTGCGCTAAGAGCAATGTGGTAATAGCTGCTGTTTTTCTTCTTGTATCTAAAATTTTATTCATTGTGGGCATCAAGTTCCCAAAAGCCAAATGTTTTTTTTTTTCGTTTTCCATTTTTTGTTTTTGTTTTTTTTGCATGTGTCAGGTCTTCTGGCTTAACATCAAGGTTCACGATATTTAAGCGCCTGTAAGAAAAACTGGATGGTGAAGAGGGTTTTTTTTTTGTTAGTCAGAGGGTGGTGACTCAATGGGGGGGGGGGGGGGGGGGGGTTGGATAAGAAGCAGACGCTCCATGGAAGGCAGCCCAGAACCGCCAACCTTCCTGATCCACGAGCCGCGGAACTCCCACATGGAGCTCCAAGGCTAACCGGCAGTGGGCCAGCGACACGGGAGGATGGAGGGCTGGGGGGGGGGGGGGGGTACAGTAATACGGTCATCAGCCGAAAGCCAACCGGCACTGTCACCTTGCACCAATAAAACTGAGCATGCAAACCCAACAACCACAAAAAGCTAATTAAAATTTTCCTTTCATTGACTGTATTTACAGTTTCTGTGTATTAAACAGAGCCTCTTTCAAAGACCACAAATGAGCTAATAGAGGCAATCCTGGGTCTGCTCTTAAAGGACATTCATGGCCTGTCTCATTTCAAAACTCCTATTACAAAATAAATAAATGCTACAGGGTCAGCCATGAAATTTTAAAATTCAATGAGGTAAAATACAATACGCCATAAAAAATTAATGCAAGCGGTAAAGTTCTGCTTGTGGTAATATTTCTAAATTGCGACTGTCTATAAAACAGACACATCTCTATTTATTTACAAGCCATAGAGCAGTGACTTCAACTGAAAGCAGGTGGAGGAGGGGGAGCATTTGTTTGAAGTCCTCTTATGAATGTTGACTCAGACACCTAAGTAAGTGCCCATAAATCTTGATGAGGATCTCTGAGAAGTTCCCCTCGAGGAAATAACTTCTGGACTTATGTTCTCTCTCTTCCTCCTGACTATTAAACATTTGGATGTGCTTCAACAAAATGGCTTCATATTAGTCTCCAAAGAACAAGGTGAAATTTAGGGGGGTCTTCCCAAATGTACCTACAGGATTGCCATAGCCAAAGATGTTCATCACTGACTCCCAAAAAGTGCCTTCACTAATTAGCTGTGATTTACTCCCAGGTTAAAGCTAATCATGGTCTATTCATTACATTCCTGTTCAAATTTTACTGTGTTCCAGACATGCTATACAAAAGATCTGTATGTAGTAAATTAAAGCCATGTGACAGACTCATTTGGAGTGCAGAAATTAATTCTGATTGAACTGATCCCATCCAGTAAAACAAAAACAAAAAACTAAAACTGTATATGTTATGACTTCATAAGTGCTTCATAACTACTGGCAGATGTAGTTATATAACTACTTCATAAGCACTACATACACATGCATAAATGTCTTATATAAATAACTCCAAAGACACATATTCTGTGTCACTAAGATATGTCATAGTGCTGTCACTTGCAGCATCAGTTGCGACATAACACACCTATTTGCTGTCATTGAAATCAGTTTATAGGCAGGCTTATGTATTTTAAATTATAAAGGTGCTATGTATGTTTTTATGAAGGAGTTATATAACGCTCATGAAGGACTTATCGCCATATAGAGCATGACCAGGATATACCCCATAACTCATGGCTGAAGAGACAGCGAGGGGAAGCTGGTGAAAAGAATATTTCTGTTCACTTCAAATGAGAAGTTCTCTCCAATCCATTACTGTCGTCAAAATCTAAATATGTCTTTGTTTTCTGGGTTATTTGTTTTGGTCGCAGGTCAGAAGTTCAGCAGGGTAATAAAAACGAAGCAGCTTTGTGATTCTTTAATGAGTGGGGCTATGATTTATGAAGTTTCCCTGTATTTGTGAGCATTAGCTCTGAGAGAAGCATCTGCTCAGCTCTCATTTCAGACAGAGGAACAGAGGAGACGATGAGTCATCCTCAGAAATGATCAACGCTCAGGCTAGTTTCTCTGTAGCTATGATCAGATGATTGTCTAATTAAGAGCGCGACTTTGTTTTAAGCCAAAAAGATTCCGTTGGCCAAAACCCTCATATTATCTTGATATTTTATGACGCCTTTTATGTTTGTGGTCAAATTGACCCAAAAAGTTTTAAATTACACAAAACTACAGCAATAGAAAAGAATTTCACTGACAATAACACTTTCTGTTTCACATTTTGTGTGTCTCCCAATTGACTAGCCTTTTATCCCTGAATATTAAATATCTGCGATGAAACATCGCAGGTAAGAGACAGTTTGTGAAGTTTAAAACCTATATTAGAAAGTACCGTGTTGAAAGTAGGTTGTACATTTTATACAGCTACCCCAAAAATTACCCCTCACAACACCTTTGTAAACAAAGTTGGTATAGGACTTTTGAAATTATGTTTATTGGATGTTTACTAAAAAAATAAGGTTTAGGTTTTTAAGAGATGCTAAACACTGAATGGGGTCAAATTGACCCCAAAGATAATAATGAGGGTTAAAACACAATCTACTCACATTAAAACTGACCCACTGGATTAATTGGGGGTGGATTTTAATGCTGTTTCTTTCTTGTTCTCCTGAAAAGTGCAGAGTTCTTCAACGAAGGACAAGGAAAACAAAGCAGGCTTTAGCAGGAGGTCTAAAGGGTAAGAAGTTATTTGATGTTATACGATATTTCAAAAGATTCTTTGAAGCTGAATCAAAAAAAAAAAACATGCCATTAAATTATTCCAAAAATGAGTAATCAGAGAGGTAAGCAGTGATGTTAGACCCAGAAGGTTAATTCTTTCACACTAGTCTTTTCCTCTCCTGTAACACCCTCGGCTCGAAGGTTCCGCAGAGGTAACCCTGAAATTTCCTGCTGCCGCAATGTACACTCACAATTTAAACCTGTGAAGAGGCTTGACTGCAGGCTCAGTGAGTCAACGTGAAAATGGCGAGGCGAGTTATCCCACAAATGGAGAGATGGACGAAGGATGGCTGGGCCCAGAAGCTCCAACGGCAGTTTTGCTAGCTCCGCCCACCTCACCCCCCCACATCCGTGACCTGGTCACTGCCTCAGACTGCTCTTATTACCCGGTCCCCATTGCCAACTGCCAGCAGATATCTGTTCACACCTTCCGAGCGCAACGGAAAAAGGTGCTAACGCACGACTTCGGGATATGTCAGAGCACACTTACAAGTGTTTTCGAGATGCGGGCAAGCCGACCGCGGGGGTGGGAGAGGCAGCCAAGCTCAGCAGTCCGCCGTCCTCTCCGGCTGATAATGGCTTTCGCGCGCTGGCCTGAAAGATCTCTGATGTCATCTTTGAGATTCTCACTTTGAACTTCCGCACATCTTAGATTCCCCTGCCACTGCAGTGTTGTCATAGGCTGCTGTGTGCAGTGGTATGAAATATACCTGCGGTTTCCTGTGGTTTATTTTCCTCTTGACTAATGATTGTAAGAATATTTCAGCACGGCGACCTGTATTCCTGGAAATAGTAGTCATGCTCATTGCTTCCTGGATACCAGACCCCTGAAGGCGGCCATTTTATCATCACCCCCCAGAGAGCTCCCGCACCCTTCAATTAATGCTGTACACAATTCTCATCTTGTATGCCCTAAATATTTTGGGATGTGCATTAAAGAATTATTAAAATGTTGTTCCGCTTCACTTTCAAAGTGCTGCAAGGAATGAATTCCCACGGCGGTTATATAAGGAGTAAGGACGTTAACTCCAGTGTTTCTGTAAAGTTCCTAAAATGGCTCTTGACATCATGCTACCGAATAATGCACCCTACAGTTGACTGGCTATGCATTCCCCCTCGAGTCCTCAGTTGACATTCAAGGTTGAATAAAGTTTACCGAATGGAACTGGCCAGGACAGAAACTGAATTTGACATTCTTTATGAAACTGTTGGAACAGGCTTGTTTTTCAGGATCCAGAGTTGCATTTGCTCCTAATTTTGGGCTGGTAAACATTGGCAAGAACCTTAATGAGCACAAGCCATATTTTTCTCGTAGCTCAGTGTTTGCCTTCCTTGGTGGATAAAATATGCTTTCCAAGCTTGAAGTAATTAGGCACGTCTTCATAGTTTAATCAGCCTTGATTACCTGTTTGCATAGTAGAACACACAACATTTACAGTCTCTGAATGAAATTAAGTGTATTTACAATGATTGAAGGTGATAAAGAAATCAGTGGGGAAAAAAAACCTAGCCAAAACCAATGGTTATTACAGCAATTCCACAGAACAAGCTCCACGACAGCCCACTGTCAATCAGTAGCATCTAACACGGTAGTTTCAGTTTAAATTGCAGTAGTCCTTCAAACAACAACCTGCACATATGGTTGGGCAAAAAAAAAATGTAATTAAAAAAAACCTTTGGAAAACCTCATTGTCCGCTTTCATTGGCATAATACCAAATGCAGGTAGATAACAGCCATTAATAGAACGTACTACAGAAGCCTTCGCAAGATAAAACGTTAAGTATACGTACACTAATTTTTAATTTTATCAGTTATTAACTGCTCAATGTTAAGAGTTGTAAGGTAAGGAAAATGTGTTTGTTTGTTTTTTTGTTTTTTTTTGGGGGGGGGGGGGTGGTAGGAAAAGACTGACTCTCCGCTGCAGTGTAGGCTGCATAGTGTGTTTTGGTCATTAACGCTTTTCAGTGTCTTCTCTCCCCTCCAGCTATGTGCCGTTAGCTATGTGGAGCCCACTCAGTTCCACCGCGCTATATACAGTAACAATTTTGTTGACGTCTCCCTGGAAGCAGGGCTTCTCTTTGCCGTTTTTTATTTATTTCGTTTTTTTTTCAAGTTTGCTGTAAGGCAGAGCGTGATAACAGTGAAAATTCCATTTTCAAATGAGAAACATGCCAAGTCTGACATAATCCAATCTGGTGTGTTTTCATCAGCTTTTTGTCTTGCGTTTTTTGCTTCTCTTTTGGACTTTCGGTTGGTTCTGGCGAAGGCTAGAAAACCCGAAATGACACAATTCGGTCGCACTTGTATGACGGAGCGGCCCTGATCCAAACAGCTTTTCTCCTGTAAAACCCTTGAAGACCCACACACATTTAAATCTGGCCCTGGGGACAGCAGGCAGTATAACGCTGAGAAAAAGCAATCAAAAAAAATTTATATGTATGTTTATATATATATTTTTTAATATAGGCATTTACCATGGCAACAGTATGCCATGTCAACTTCAAACATTGTGAATCTTGCCACAGAATAAGCATATGTTTTATGCCTATAGGAATGCCCATGAATGCACATAAATTTCATGAGAGACTTGCACATGTGAATGTGTGTATGTGTGTGTGTGTGTGTGTGTGTGTGTGTGGGGGGGATAAACAATACGGTAATAACAAGCGATACGTCAGGGTGCTGAAAAGATGGTTTAACGGTCAATTATGGAGGGAAAATGCATGACAGGGTTGTTAGTGGCTCAGCCGTTAGCACTCACAACCACAAAGAACCACAGGGTCTTCCTGTAAATAAACCTGTTAGGAAGCAGTTTGCTATGCCCATCAATGCTGGGAAGAAAAATGAGAAATTCAAAAAGGGATGACAGAAATTAACCCTTTAGTGACTGGCTCACAAATATACATAGTCCTGCAAGGTAACTTTCTCAGGTGTTCCAGAGAACAAGACGACGTTTGTCTTCTGGTTGGTTGGTTGAAGGCAGCGATGTCCCGTGGACCAATAGATGCGAAGAGGTACAGGAGGGGGGGTGGTTGACATGGGGGGGATGGGTTCGCTGTGCAGAACGCGAGGGGGTTAGGCATTGGTTTAAAATACGCCATGCGATCTGAGGGCGAGGGTGTTAAAAAAAGTTGAGGAGCGAGAAGGCGGGAGACGTGCCAAAAATCACGCAAGCGCACTTCGGTGACGGCCGTGCGAGATCCGAGAGCGAGAACCCGCTGCTCCGTTCCGGGCCCCACGCTGTGCCACCTTCGCACGGGGACGTCGATGTGCCGCGGAGATATTTCCACTCTTCAATAACATCTGACAATGACACAAACCGGGAAACCGCGTGGGCTGCTCCGGAGTAAATCCTTAGCCTATCTTCCTTCCGCTTACACACGTATTTTACCCGAAGATGGGAAACGCTCGGCGCGCAAAACACAATCAGTAGCTACACCGGAGGCACGAAGAGATCTGTAACACTTATTATGTCATAAAAATAAAGAGCTCTCTTGATGGGATTGATTGTTTTTGAACTATATATCTTTTTTAAGGAGTGTGTAATGTCGAGCTCAATCTACATTATGGTACGCATGCCACTACGCCGCTTTTGATTTTCTGTCAAACTCTACCTCTCACAGAAAGAAACATCGGGCACATTTCGCTAAATGCGAACGTGTCCCTCTTCTCCCTAGGCAAATCGCGTCATCTCTTTTAAAGCCGTTTTTTTTTTTCTCGTTTTTTTGTTCAGTTACTGTACATCCTGTACCATTGTGACACTCCGCTGAATGAGGATCGCAACCGTCGTCACGGTGGGAAAGTAAATGGCGTGTTCAAATTCAGTAGAACAAACCGAAAGAGAACAGGGATTTTAATTGGAGCTGCGCTCAAACACTTATTTGCAGTTATTTTCTCGCCTGGTGTGATTTTTCTCTGTGCGTCTGTATGGAGCAGCGACACACTGCACATAGATTAATTAAAGCGCTCCAATCGAGGATGTAACAGCCATCTTTTCAATGCCAAGGTCTTACGACAAGTAGGCCATGTTCCCCAAGGCAACAGCTAATATTTAGGTACAAAATAACTTCCAACAGGGAAAATACATTGTTGCAAACAAATGTAGTATTTCAAACTGTTACACAGTCACAGAATTTTCCATTAATTAAAAGCTATTTTAGTTACCGTACTGGGTTCTTGTGCCGTAACCCCATCACAGCCTTCCAATAGTAACGAACAGCGCACACTTGTATACCTGCGAGGCAGTCTGTGGTCTCAACACAGACATGCATGAAATATAACAATATAATTAGTGTTGCATATTGTGAATTTGTATTATTTCCTGAGCCATGCAGAGATATTTTCTGTATTGCTGTGCATGACCTGGGACTCAACCAAGGCCTTAACCGGCCAGATTACGCATGTTGACGCTAATGAACACCTCATGCATGGTGTGATTTATAATATCTTGGGTGACCAGATTCCCTGGAGGATGGTGTGAATGCAATGAGAACCTACAATAATGGCAATTATAGTCAGGAAACCCAGAAAAAAAGGGCTGTCTGGTCACCCTAAATAGTCATACGGATACCCTCTTGAGAATCTAAGATGCCCATAAGTACTGTAGATACTGAAAACCTGCACACATTAAATACTGTAGATACTGAAAACCTGCACACATTAAGTACTGTAGATACTGAAAACCTGCACACATTAAGTACTGTAGATACTGGAAACCTGCACACATTAAATACTGTAGATACTGAAAACCTACACACATTAAGTACTGTAGATACTGAAAACCTGCACACATTAAGTACTGTAGATACTGGAAACCTGCACACATTAAGTACTGTAGATACTGAAAACCTGCACACATTAAGTACTGTAGATACTGGAAACCTACACACATTAAGTACTGTAGATACTGAAAACCTGCACACATTAAGTACTGTAGATACTGAAAACCTACACACATTAAGTACTGTAGATACTGGAAACCTGCACACATTAAGTACTGTAGATACTGAAAACCTGCACACATTAAGTACTGTAGATACTGGAAACCTACACACATTAAGTACTGTAGATACTGGAAACCTACACACATTAAGTACTGTAGATACTGAAAACCTGCACACATTAAGTACTGTAGATACTGGAAACCTGCACACATTAAGTACTGTAGATACTGAAAACCTGCACACATTAAGTACTGTAGATACTGGAAACCTACACACATTAAGTACTGTAGATACTGGAAACCTACACACATTAAGTACTGTAGATACTGAAAACCTGCACACATTAAGTACTGTAGATACTGGAAACCTGCACACATTAAGTACTGTAGATACTGGAAACCTGCACACATTAAATACTGTAGATACTGAAAACCTACACACATTAAGTACTGTAGATACTGAAAACCTGCACACATTAAGTACTGTAGATACTGAAAACCTGCACACATTAAGTACTGTAGATACTGAAAACCTGCACACATTAAGTACTGTAGATACTGGAAACCTACACACATTAAGTACTGTAGATACTGAAAACCTGCACACATTAAGTACTGTAGATACTGGAAACCTGCACACATTAAGTACTGTAGATACTGGAAACCTGCACACATTAAATACTGTAGATACTGAAAACCTACACACATTAAGTACTGTAGATACTGAAAACCTGCACACATTAAGTACTGTAGATACTGAAAACCTGCACACATTAAGTACTGTAGATACTGAAAACCTGCACACATTAAGTACTGTAGATACTGAAAACCTGCACACATTAAGTACTGTAGATACTGAAAACCTGCACACATTAAGTACTGTAGATACTGAAAACCTGCACACATTTTCAGTTGGTACAGAGAAAACTATCTAACCTCTGTGTGTAATCCATAACAATCACAAAACAAATATGACACATCTTTTATTTTTTTAAAATATTCATGGCACTCAAATTTATTACCAAACAATGGGACCAAATTACCTACCAAGAATGTTAGAACAACCAGCTAAAGGGTAAAGTGGGGTCATTTGCTTAGTCACGCAGGGAAACGCGTCCCTCTCGACGGCGCAGGCCCGGCTCAGGCCCGGCTCTCCAGGGGGAACCCTTAGCAGATGTTTCCAGAAACACTCAAGTATGATAATGTACTTGGGTAAGATGCATGCGGGCCCTCATAATTCACCCTCATTTGCATCCGGCTCCTTCGTTTCCCAAGTCACGGCCTTTCGGTCCCCTCTAAGTACCCCAATAAATTCAAATGTAATGCTCTTAAATGAGATCACTTACATGTGTCTTTTCTTCTGTTATATTTATAATCTGGCACTTTGGCCTTGATTAACAAATGGCACTCAAGGCACACACGCACAATTTTTCATCCCTAATGTCGACGTGAAGTTCACGTAGCGGAGGCTAGCGGGGACGCCTTGGGTGCGCGCGCGAGGACGAAATGATCCCTCGCTGAGCCATAGGGACGTCTCATACATGCTGCCCAAGGACAATGTTTCTCACAACCAGCGGCAATGTTTACAGTATAGTACAAAAAAATACATAAGTGAAGGTGGCTGCTAATTAAAACAAAACATCATTTAGCCTAACATGCTTCTGTTTCCAAGAACCGCCGTTTCCCCCGTTTGCTCATTTCTGTCCATACTTCTAAACAAGATATTTAGAAATGGTGCATTTGAGGTGTGGCGTGTGTAAACGGTTGTGCACTTGTTGTGGACACAATAATACATGTATTAAATTTGCAATATATGCAAGGAAAGGAATCATATTTATTTTGGTGGGGGGCACAGATGACCCGAATGGTTCTGGTCAGCATAGGCCAGTGCATCCAACGCTGTATTTCAAATGGGTACACAAACACAGAATGTTAAATTTCGTACAGAGCACCTTTACATTCATTTTTGTGCCAATAATAATGCGCACAGTAACATTTTCAGTGTTAAATCAACTCAGTGTTCGTTTTACTCTGATCGAGTAGGCATACATGTGATCCCTATATAAACCATGTTAGAGATGATTTAAGACTGAAATTTTTATAGTGTGTCTTTGAAAAGACGAGATAAGAAAGGAAAAGCTTTTCCCATGCTCCTCCATAGCCTTTACTAATGACTCCCACTCCCACCCACCTCCAACCACCCCCGGCCCCGCCTCTACACCGCGTGACAGCCCCTAGAATTTGGCGGAATCAAATCACTGTTAAAGAAATCCTACATTTATATGATGGTTGTCGTTTTTAAGGTGTCGGAAAGCATATTTGAGGTTTTTTTCTCCGATTTGAAGCATTGGCTTTCTGGAGCTATGATACAGTGGCGCGGTGTTCATCACCGCAGGTTAAATATGTCGCTAAATTTATTGTCCAATGTTTTCACTCCTCTCTCCTCATCCTTCACAGGGATCGGCAGAGAAAGGCCCTTTTAGCGATTAATTACCAACACCATCGCAGAAAGATGCACACAGCGAACTCCTTTTTTATTTCCTTTATTAAACATTTTAAAACAGCTTCATTATAATAATGTATTTTGATTAACGATGTTTACCGCATAGCCAGTTGTGTAAATTACTTATCCATAAATTAAAATAATAAAAGGAACTTGCATGAAGTATTGCCTAAATGTAAAACGTAACAGTCCAATTCATTTCCAGCAACTCTACATAAAATATACATGTATAAAGATGAATAAAGGTGTAAATGAATTATTTTAAAATTTCCATGCCAGTGTCCAAGAGACCAATGGGGTCACTACACACATTTCACCTGTAATTACAACAGTATAAATCATATGTGTTATCTAGGGCTAGCTTTCAAAACAATAGTTATTTTTGGTTCTATCACAAATCACCTCTTCATCAAGATCATTATGATACAAATATTGTTGAACTAAAGAGCACGCTTATTAGGAGAGTATGTTATTATTTATTGTGATATACATTTTATAATAAGGCCACACATCGTTTCTGTTACAGCTCGATCACTTTAAGGGTCGTTTCTCCTGACAAATTTTCTATGGAAAAATAAGTCAGGAGAAGAAACCCTTCAAGTTATCCATCCATATTTACTGTATTTCTGGCAGCAGAGTGATGATTTAAGGCTTGTTTGATACGTCAGACCCTTGATGACTTAGAGCCATTTAGCCACCCATGTGTTCCATACTGTTCCAGTGTAATTTACAGCTAAATCTAGTCCCACCCCCAAATTCCCATAGAGATCCATTCAAATGCAGAGGTTATAGAATCGCTTGTAGGAGTACCAGAAAATAAGTTATCAAGAGTCTTTTCATATTGTTGGGTCACAGACATCAGGAGTCATGGGATGCAAAGGATATGCGACCAAATATTAAAAATGATTACTTTATTCTACATTATGTTAAACTGTCCAATATTTTAAGGGCTATGGATGAAAATACCCTCAAATTAAAGCTGACAGTCTGCAGTACAAAACCAAAATAACAAAAACTGTCCAATGAATTATGGTGCTCACTGTATATACAGCCACACACACACACACACACACACACACACACACACACACACACATACATACATACTCACACACTCGCATGCACACACACACACAAACACGCACACACACACACACACACACACACACACACACACACACACACACACACACACAAACACACGCACACACACACACACACACACACACACACACACCACACACACACACACACACACACACACACACACACACACACACACACACAAACAGACAGTATCCTGCACTACGACTTTCTTGAACCAAGAAAAATTAAGACATAGAAGACACACTCATGTCATGAGTAAGAGATAAGAAAACTTTTCCTCGAGTGGAATCAGGACACACAATTGTATTTAACGCTGCCAGCAAAAGTAAATATAACCATCTAATCTGAAATCATCTGGCATTATATGGATGAGGATAGAGCCATAAAAGGGTCTAATTATTTTCAAGCACTTCTGTTATTGAGCTAAATGAACCAATTACTGTACATAGAAAATTGTGCCACCCTCACAAGCTGGAACATTTTAGGGAAAAACAGTGACAAACCGAAATGTCCTCTGTGAAACAAAATTAAGTTTTGCAGGTTTTAATATCAGATGTAACATCTTGCATAGCCATTATTATTTTACTGTACAAGGCTGTATTACTGGAGGAAGACGTTTTTGCTTTTCAAATAGACAGCCTGTACAAAGACTGCCAACTTCTCTGCAGCCAGTGATCCAAACTTGACGTTGCCAGTAACCCAGAAGGTAACACAAGCCTGAACGACATCCAGGAGCGTGAAGAGAAAAGCCGAAAAACATCATTCTCTTTTTTTCCCCTCCGCAGGAAAACGAATCTCTCCTTTATTCTTTGTCTTATGAACACATAAATATAAACAGAAAACAGATGCACACCTGCAGTATTCACACACTCGGCTCAGAGGAAGCAGTGAGCAATTTAGCCAAAGTATATTTATTTAATTTTATATTTATCTAAATGGAACTGTGTCAATGATATGTTAAAATATTTGATTAATTTTATGTACGTTAAACTAAAATTGACCGGTTCTTGTACTCAGAATGACCTGCATGTATCATTGTTAACATATTGAGGGTGAAGGTTGGGTTGAAAAGGACATTTCTCAGCCATTAGATCTACATAAACCTGTAACCTGTTCAATTAGATATATTTAGCTAATAGCTGAATAATATGGAAAAAACTGCACCAGTCTCAATTTAATTGAACAGTGTTTTCCCCTTGTGCTGAATTTGCAAATGAAATGAGGTAGTGACTGCTGTTATGTGTTGCTAGATATGCCATGACTGTCAACTTTCAATTTGTTAAAATATAAAAATGTAACACTTTTTGCTAACGTCATAGCAGTATAACATATTGCTGTTCATTTACAAATATACTGTCTATACACAGTATGAGAGGTGTAAAATCCAGGGGTCAGAAAGTAAAAGTCCTGCCATGTGTTTCTTCCACCCATGAACTGATTTCACTACCTCCTGGCTGAAGAATTGTGCTAATTAGCAAATCCAGGTTATTGCCCTTATTGAAATGTAATATACTGCAGTTTATTTTAAATATATTGTGAAGATAATTTAGGTATATTTGCAATATACTGCAGTATATTCTTTTCCATAAGGGTGGAACCAAATACTGGGGAGGATTTTTTGAACCTGGATCTTACACCTCTGCACAGTATATAGATAGAGTAAATTGTTAGAGTAAAAAGTGGTGATTGATAATGAGGTGGGAATTACAGGGTTAAAGTGAGTACTGATTAGCCAATCCCTGATAACAGCATATAAATGACATAAAATAACAGAGGCGTAAAAGAACAGTGTTCAAGTTACAGCATTTTGTTGAAAACTCCCCCTCTCCAGTTCCACTCACAGCACTGGGGAGTTGGTGGGGGTGGGGGGTGTTGGGGGGAGTGTACTACATCAGATGAAGTTTCTAGTATAAACTTTCAATGGGAACTTTTTCAAGGGCATTTTCTAAGCCGGTGAGAATGTACAGCAAACTGCAAATGAATGGCATCTCATCGATAAAGAAGTGTGCCAAGTACTACGTAATAATCCTGCATTGGCCTTCAATAAAACACATTGCCTGATTATGTTTTTAGTGTATGCTGCTAAAGGTTACTTCGTTGTGAAAAAAACTGTCAAATGAATTAGTCTACTAGTCAAATTACTTCATCAGTATACTTCCTGTTAACTAATCAATCTGAATGTAGTACTAATAGTATTAGCCTTGTGGTCATAGAAGCACTAGTAGTGGCAGACAACATTAATAGCAGTTGAAATGGAAGCAGTTTGCACATTCTGAACCATGACAAGTGCTGTTTTAATGCAGATTTCGAACAGCACTCAGCACAGGGCAAGCTTCTGAAGTAGCAAAAAAAAAAAAGAAAGGTGTTTACCTTTAGGGTAAATGTACTTAAAATCAGGAAAAGGCTTTGTAGAGCAAGTCGAACATTTTAACATCTTTGTATTTCATCGAAATCACTGACAACAAAATTGCCGCTAGCAAGTTTTTTTTTCTTTTCTCTCTCCCCCTCTCCCTCTCTCTCTCTCTCCTTCACAAACTTAACTATGACATCTGGTACGGTTTATGAAAGGCATGACAACAGACACTCCAGCACTGCATAAATGTGTGTCAGAGAGAGAGAGAGGCGTAGCGCTTTTTTTTTTTTACTGGAGGGAATAAAATGTAAAGAGATCTGTAATTACCATTATTTAAACAGCTCAGAATAACAAGTGGCTTATGCAGATCCCGCCATTGTGAACCAAGAGCATCTTTTTAACATTTCCAGTGCTTTTGTACTTTATCATCTCAGAGCAATCGCACAGCACAGTGCAAAAAACCGCACCGTGCGTACACGTACAGATTATTCATCTCCTCACTAAACACCATACCGTCGTGGAGAATGAGTTCAGAGAAATACTAATGCTATATGCCGTATTCCAGAAGCATTAATGGCACCCAAATGAACACCTGCTGAATAAAATGTAGTTTGCATTTTATAGGTTTATTTTACATTATACAAATATATTAAATTTGAAAAGTTGGATGCGCAAATATTTGGCTCATATAGGATGTGCTGTGAACGTATGTTTTGAGATAATTATAATTGTAGACTGAGGACAACCGTGTGTCGCTTATTTAAAGCCTTAAATTAGATTGACAGTTTAGGTACATTAAACAGTTAAAGCTACATAAATAGTAAACCCAGTAGCAATCTTAGGAAGGCATATGTTTTTGTTTGTTTAATTTCTTGTTTATTTATTCAGCATGACAAAATAAAAATATCCAGATGCAAATTATCACAAGCCGCACCTCATTCTTTTGAAAAAAACAAGTAGAAAAGCATCTCAAATGAGAAACATTCTGAAAGTGACACAGTAGAAGTTGAGGAAATGAATCTTATTAATTGTGCTGATGCATCTTAATGAAGTGATTGCTGCTAGACATAGTGCGTTACTTTATGCAGCCAATGCATTTCTGCGTTATTATCTTAAGCACCAGTCAGATACGCAGTGTAATTCATCAATAGATTTGTTTCATAATGGTTTGGGACACTTGTGACTCAGCTGTACATGGTTAGAACTGAAAGCTCGTTTGTGAGTGTGCGTGTGTGTGAGTTTGTGTGTGTGTGTGTTTGCGTTTATGCTTGCGTGCGACTGTGTGTGTATTTCTATGCGTTTGTGCATGCAACTAGGCATATTTTTACGAGTATGTTTGCCTGTGTTTGTATGTGCGCTTTTCTATCCATGTGCACATGCATTTCTGTTTGTGTGTGTGTGTGTGTGTGTATTTGAGAGTCACTGTGTTCGCCAGTGTGTGTGTGTGGGCCTGTAGAAAGGGAACACAGACACTATAAGCTGGTGGTGAAATGAAATATTAGGAGTATCCATAGGGGCCAACAGCTCAGATGAAAGTTACTGTCACACAGGACAGCAGTCACAAAGGACTGGTGGTGCCGTGTTACCCCACGGCCGACCCTGGGCCCGGGTTCGAAGAATAGAGCATGTCAGATCCCTCTCCGCATACAGCCCCACGCTTTCCACAGCGAAGACATCAGCGATGATGTGGGGCAGGCCTGAGCCGGACACATCCACTCAATTACACAACTGCCAATCAACGTCATTTTAATAATGTATCAAAATACACGTCACCCCCCCCCCCCCCCTTCTTCAAGTAAGTACGGCCTCAACTCAGATCCGGCTGATATAACATGATTTTGTTTTTTTAAAGAGAGATGGATTGACAAAAGGGGGAAAAAAATGTCAATTTGGCTTTAAGTCACCGAGACAGCTAAGCACTGTAATTACTGTCATGGCCACACAAAAGCACTGTACTTACTGTGCTAAATGCCAATTCAGCTTTCAGTTCAGCAACTTAAGTACAAGTACATAACTTTATTGGCTATCTGAGTATGGGGGTGTGTGGAAGCCTGTTAATGCATGTGAGGTGGCTTTTTTTTTTTCTTTGGCTCAATCTTTCTTTCTTGAGAGAAAGGAAATGGTTGTCCAGCAGCTCCCTCTTGTGGACGCTGAGGTAACTGCGCGTCGGGCCTTTCCCCCATGCATCTTTGCTGCAATGCTTGAGATTGATCTGTCCTCAGCTGCTTCCTGTTAAAAAACAACCGCCATGCTCCATCTGCATTTACAGTCTGTGTCTAATATGGGCGAAGCTGACCATCCGCCACCCACCCCCCCCCCCCCCCCCCTTACTTACTTAAATATTTAGACGTTCGATTTCCACCCCTTTAAGGCACTGACTTGTGCCCTCTCCCCTTAAAACAAATCGATGCGGAGGGTTCGAGCGGCAGTGAAATGCTCAACGTAAACAAGTTCAAGCGGAGGCTATAGGGGCCCTAGTGAATTTGATGTAAATGTATTCGCGGCTATAGCGTTATGCGAATGTATATTGAAACAGCAGGATTATGCAAGAGGGGTCAGTGAGCGTGTTACATTCTGGAAGGCTGTTGGCACTTTTAAAAAAAGAAGAAGAAACGGGGAAAAACCCAAAAACCAAAAATAATGCACGTGTTCTACCACAATACTGCGTAACAGAAAAGCCCCAGCCATTTATTCAGGAAAAAAAATCATTATTAATAAAATAAACAAAAATGTTAAAAAAAAATAAAAAATCAATATGTATTCCACTGCATGTTGAAATGCAATAAAATGGGGAGGGAGGGTGGCGGGGGGGGAACGACAAAGGAAGCGTGCGCTGAGATAATTGCGGGGGGCGTGTTTGTGAACACGCGTGTGGGATCCAATGTTTGTGAAATGGGGGTGATAAATACGCAGTGACCCCTCGTCGCGGCTCCAGGAAAGGACGGCCCGCCCTTGCCGTTTCCTTCAGGGACGGACGTCTGGAGCTCGCCGGGGGGGGGGGGGGGGGGGGGGGGGGGGCACCGCATTAATATCCTCGCACCGACCCCATGACAATACCCCCATTATGAATGTATGGGCCCGTATATTATACACCTTGAACCATCCGCAAACCGCTTGCTATTCTTTCTTCTCCATTTGAACTACAGCCAAAGAGAGAAAGAGAAAGGGAGAATCTCTTTTTCTCTTGTTTCCCCTCTTCCTGTGGACAAAAGCCACTCCCCCCCACTCCCTCCCACCCCCCACCCCCATAAACACTTTCCTCTCTCCCGGCTCCTGTTCTAATCAGTTACCTTGTGACACCTACCTCCACTACAAATGATTGTTTGCCTTTATTGGCCTCTGTGTTTTTTTTGTGTGTGTGTTTTTTTTTTTGCTCTATCTCTCCCTAGCAGGCATGGTGTATCCGTTATAATTACAATTTAAACTGGTAAGAGCTCACTGGGTTAAACCACAATTTCAAACGGGCGAAGAAAAAAAAACACACAAAACAAAACACAAAAAAAAAAACCTCCTTGTCTCGACAGAGGTAAACACCGCCGTCACCGCAACCGACAACAACAACATCAACAGAAACAACAGAAGCAGCAACAAGCAGCGTGTTATTATGGTGTGACTAAATGGAAAGCGCGGTACATGGCTCGGGTGCCTGTCCAGATATCGATTGCTCCCGTGGCTACGACGCTAACAGTAGCGGAGAGCCGCTGAACTTTAAAGCAAACAGACCCCCTCGCGCTCTGCGTTCCTCGCGGCGGATCGATACATCACGGTCCCTGCGCGGGAAATGCCTCTATCTGGACTAATGGCCTTCCCGCTAGTTACTGTGAGTTAGGGCCACGCCAGAGAACCTGTGCGATGCCTCGCGTCTGCGCAGAGCTCAGAACCAGAGCGTTCGGCCTGCACACGCTGTAAACATGAATACAAGCACAGACACATGAGTACAGAACATTCATACATACATACTTACATACATACATACTAATACCGTACAGCCAGAGCCTCTAGCATGCTATACATCTCTCAAATAGCCTGCTGCTACATTTATACACCTACACACAGATGCACACTCACACACACGTAGACATACTGTAGAGCCATGGCATAGAGGCCACTGTGCCACACTCTCAATATATACACATAGATACAGATACACACAGCAGACACATACTTACATAACAATCCATGCATATATACATACACATGCTACGTACCAATACTGCAGTTCTCGGGCTATGATGCCTCAGTCAGAAATGCTAACACACTCTTCATACATGTACATGTATATACACAAAATCATATGTAAATAGAGTACATACAAACACGGTAAAACTGCACAGCCAAAGCCTCTAGCACACTGTGGGCCTGATTTACCAAGCATGTGCAAAACCTTTTAGGACACGCAAAACAAATACCATGACCAATCATTGGTCATGTTATTGGTTTTGCACCAATCACTGGTTATGTTATTCGTTTAGCATGTGTAAAAAGGTTTTTCACATGCTAAATGTCTCTGTAAATCAGGACCTATGTATCAGTCACAAGGTCTGCTGTCACACTCTAAATGTATACACACAGATGCACACACACACACACACACACACATGCACACCTAAATAAAGTCACACACATACGCACACACAGGGCAACATCTATCCACTACAATAAATCAATGATTTTCAGAAGTAAACGGTTGCTATGGATTCTGGCATTCCAAACAAGTTCAGGAGTTATTTACATTTAGTTCCCGAGCACTAAGTTCCTATTTATGAATTACCAGTTTATTACCCATTTATCACCTGGTTACTAACAGTTTACTACCTGTTTTCGAAAATAAGTCATGCTTAAACAGTGATGTAGCAAAGGACCTATGGGTGTTTTTGCTGAATATTTAACAGCCATTAAAATAAAGCAGGACCTATTATTCTCACAATAAATATATTCCTGGGAGGATAACTACATTTGGAAAAAAGTTAAGGATTACTCTTAATGTTTGTTCTCATATGTATACAGTCCTGATTTTGACAAAGAAATGATTCATATAATAGGTAGCAACACTGTGACTACGAGGAAAAAAGGAACTGAATCATTTCAATATCAATAACTGACTCATCATGCAGGAAGCGGGGTATTGAATGCCGTCAGTAATACATCAATGAAACGGAAGAAAAATCGCAATCGATTTTCCCCCAAGTGCCTGGTTAACACCCTTCCATTTTGTCTAACTGTAATTCAGCCACTGTAATGGCTGGACATGGTGTAGGTCTGTCGGCGAGCCTAATCGTCACGGTGATATTAGGCAGACTGACCCTAATGTTCCTCACACCATTACACAGGGCCCTGCTCCCCTGTGGAAGGGGGACGTTTCTAAATGAGGAGCAGGGGGTTCGGCATGGCTGGGCACCGCACCGCCCCCTGTCCATTCTGTGTGAAGGAGGGGACACACCCCATATTCACACTGCCCTGTCCTGTACACGCCCGCAACAAGACCCTGGGTACCCAATGGGGCATGCAAGCACACACACACACAAACACACTCACAAGCACATGCACACACATACGCACACGCACATGCACACAGACACAAGGAAACACACACACACACACACACACACACACACATATAAACACACACACACACACATAAATGACACACATGTACACACACACACACACACACATCCACACACATGCGCAAACATGCACACACACACTACAGACCCGCCCCCCACCCTATGTCTGCCGCTGGCACAGTTTATATGAAAGAATAATGCGATTAGCGTTATTCTTCTGTGAAAAAGTTATTCATGCAATCTGGAAGACTCTACCTTGAGTTTCAGGAAACGAAAAATACAGGAGAAGCAAAGAGGGTTTTTTCCCCCCCTCAGATAATCTTGACTGCGGTTTTCCCTGCAGCACGTGGAGGTGGGTTTAACGTGCAGTTCCGCCGAAGCCGCCAGCTTAGGCCCTGCCCCCTTCCCTGAGAAGCGTTCCAGGCCTTAACCCAAACTGCACAGGGTGTATCTGGAGTTACCCGAGTCAGGAACTGGCCCAGACCTGCCGGTGCCGGTGCCGAACCCCCCCGTGTTTCAGGTTAGGGGTATTACCACAACAAGCGGTGGGAAAATGGTTCAAAGCGACAGGCGAAGAGGAGAGAGTGCTTTTCCAACCGAAATCACCTGATCCCCATACACAGATTTGCTTCCCTCGCTAAGCTAGCTCACAGGAGAGGAGTGAGTGGAAGACAAACTCTGAGAAAGTAAGGGATTTAGGGGGGGGTTTGGGCCAATCCGTGAAGTGGGGCGGCGAGGCCGAGGCCAAGCACCTGAGAGTGCGTGTGGGTGGGGAGCGAGGGGAGGGGGGGTGTCCAAACATGGCACCCTACCCTAGGCCCCAAAACGAAGCGCAGCAGATTAGTGGGCTCCTCTGCCATCTCCTCAAGGTGATGGCTCCTCTCCGTCAACAGCACCCAAATCAAAGCTGACCTCCGCACCTTTTACAGACGCTTCAAAGACGGGATTTTCATACAGCTCTTTCTGTAGATTCACTCACTCACACTCAGTCACACACACACACACACACACACACACACACACACATGCACGCACGCACACACACACACACACACAATCTCACACTCACATGCAAATGTGCCTCTGCAGAGACTGCAGTTTCCAACTTTCCATGCTGTAAGGTATTAAGAAAACGCAACTTAATGAAGCACTCGGTTTGATTCCCAGGGCTAGTATACAATAAAATTTAAAGGCAAAAATACTGAAATTTAGGAAAGAATGGAAAAGATTTAAGTAAGAGTGCAAAATAAGGCCTATTTAAATTGTATTCCACTGCTTCCTTACAAAATAAGAAAGCATAGTTTTAGCTGGCCTCAGACTTTCCAGTTCTTAATTGTAGTTTACTGGCTTTGTGCTAAAATGGAGGTGGCAGAGCCTAATCCAGTGCGATCCTAAGAATGAGAGCCTAATTGTCACAGTGATATTAGGCAGACTGACCCTAATGTTCCTCACACCATTACACAGGGCCCTGCTCCCCTGTGGAAGGGGGACCTTTCTAAATGAGGAGCAGGGGGTTCGGCATGGCTGGGCACCGCACCGCCCCCTGTCCATTCTGTGTGAAGGAGGGGACACACCCCATATTCACACTGCCCTGTCCTGTACACGCCCGCAACAAGACCCTGGGTACCCAATGGGGCATGCACACATGCATACATATATACCCACACACACACAGACAGACAGACAGACAGACAGACACACACACACACACACACACACACACACACACACACACACACACACGCAGACAGACACACACACACACACACACACACAAAAAGTTTCAAGACTTTTTGCATGAATGTTGCTGATATTTTTCATACGCAATATAGAAGAGCATATCATACATTTTTTAAATTATGTTGCCAAAATCCAATTTTCATTCAATTTCAGACTTACACATGATTATGTGTTTCACTGCTAGCCACTCTGTGATTAGCACAATTTCCACAGTTCTTAGGTCAGTGGAATTAATTGCAGAAATGGAAAGAAACAGACTGTCTCTCACAGGTCAAACGTCGCATTTGACACAACCCAGGTTTTTAATATCCGTGAAATCAAAAGGCAGTGGCATTTCCCAGAGCTTGAAACCCTACTCCGTTAACGACGACATATTCATCTTCCATGTTTTTTTCCACAACCCCCCCCCCCCCCCCCACCATCATTTCTGCTTTCATCAAAAGCGGGGCGTGAGTTCCATTGCTTTTGTCCTGTTCCTTTCACACCTCTCATAATGTTGTTTTAAAAAAAAAGAAACATGGAAGCAATTAGATTTTTTTTTTTTCTCCGTGTTTTATTTTTCAGAAATGACTACCACATTGGCGTCCGCGCGGAGAGTCAAACGCCGGGTGCAAAGCGGGAGGGTCCCCGGGCGGGGGCAGGGGGGCACTCCCAAAGACGGACCCCGGGGCCTAGAGAATCCGGTCCTAGCACACCGACGGAGCGTGCGTGTTTGACAGGCTGAGTAATCTCCAAACACGTCAGATCACACACACACACCACACCACAGTCACAGCAAGCAAGAAAAATAACCTCTCCCCCCAAAAAATAATAAATATCCTGACAAATCACACTTCACCTCTTCACTCACCCCCCCCCACCCCCCACCCTGTCCCCCCAAATGCGGTTTAGGGAACGAGTTGATGGCGGGGGCCGTTCGGTTTGCACGGACGTCTTGAAGAAAAGCTGATTTGATTATAACCATTATGAAATATTTGTCTGGTTTTAAAAAAAACAGAGTAACGGTACATGTTTCCCTAGTTTTTAAAACATTTAAAACTACTAAGTGATAGATTAGGTTTCAACAATTAATATTTCATAAAGGGACAAAAAACAAAGCAAGGACTTCACACAGAAGCTCAAAATTTCTGCACATGATAATTTTAATGCAAATCCATAAAACTTACAGAGAAAGAAAGATCCTATATTCCAAACAAAAAAATCTGCATTTTAAAGCAACTAAGAGACTGACGAAGAAACAATTAAATAAATAATTTCAATAAATTACGGGGATTAGCAGAAATACAGCCCTCTTCACAGTACCTCAGAAAGAGTCCGTTTAATGGAAATGCATAAAACCTTAAGAGCGAATGACGAAGCGCTTTCACGCCCGATCCCTTGACGGACAATAAAGAGGCCTCTTGATCGCTGCCCACTTCACATAAACCCGATACCATCTGTGCCGGACAGACCCGGGGCCCCCCGAAAACGTGTCAGGCGATTGGCCGCTTCCCAGGCAGCGGAGAGGGCGCCGGGACGCCATTGGCTGGAAGGGGCCCGAGAGTGGGCATCGAGAGCCAGGATCTGTCCCCGCGTTTTCTCGGGGAAGGATTACAGTGGCCACTTGTTCAGCGGGCGCCGAGTCATTACAAAGCGACACTGGGCCCGACTGTGCTCAGGAAAATCTGTCACCAGGGTCCGGCGTGAGTGGCAATCCAAATTGAAAAAGTCTGCCACTAGGAGAAGGGGGGAAGAATGGGGGGGATAGAGAGGAGGAAAAAAATGTGGTCATCAATTGCTGGCAGCAGATCGAGGGAGGAGATTATTGGAAGGCAACACTGCAACAGATGTCTGATGAGTGTCTATTAACCTGCTTCCTACATCTTGTAGTCCTGGCTGTGATGACTTCAGACTGTGAAACCTTGTCCGGCCCAATAGGAGGGGGCTCGTAATCCCCGGAAAAATATTGCGGTCCCGCTCTCCTGATTCGCTGGCCTCGGCTTGTTGGCACTGCTGTTGCCGGGCGGAGACATAACAGCCGGGCCCGCTGCCCCTCAGCCATCCCTCACTCCTCCTGATTGCTTCCTCAAATTTCGGCTCCGTCGCCGTGAATGCAAATGCGGACGTTATCGAGCATCCGCGTACCCCGGGACGGGACGGAGGGGGGACGGGGTCCAGCTGCCTTCTGAGAGGCACGGAAGGGAGGCGTTTTCGGATTTGCGCGTGCCGTGCCGTGCCGAGCGAGCTTCTCTGACGCTCTCCCGAGGAACACGCTCAGGTCTGTGGCTCTCTGAGAGGTCGTGAAGAGTTCATTCGTTTTGAGTGGGATGTTTAAATCTGGACCACCGGACCAGAGGGCTGGCGGACACCGCAGAGCGCTTTTTCTATGTTGAGCTGATCATTTAAACCGGCGTGGTGATCAAACGTGCAAACTGTGCCATAAACCCCACCCCCTGACAGCAATGCTCACAAACGCCTTGCCCCCCTCACACAAATTTTACACGTCTGCCTCGCCCCACCAATTCCAATTCCCTCCCCGCATGACCAACCCCGTCACCAATTTCCCGCCCTATTTGAGTCCTTTTCCCGCTCAGCAACGGCACTCGCGCTCAACCTTATGCCGAGTGTCTAAACTGAGAATACCTGCTCTCCTGTGTCCCATTCTTTACATCACAGCAGTCCCTTGGCAGAGTCGAGCAGGATGGGGGGTTTTGAATAACGGGTTTCTTCCTGGGGCCACGCCCACTGAGCCCCCATATGACAGGTACGACGGCGAACCCACCCGCCCCCCTCTCTGCCATTACTCCCTATTAGCATGAGGGTTTCGATTTTGGGTATTCGGGCACTTGTTCTTCCTGGACAGATGACAGTATTGCAGTATCAGTCTGGAGTGGAGGAGTGGCAAGTTCAAGTATGAGGGGTTTATAAAGAACTTTTGCAGTTTGACAGTTGCAGATTTAGACACAGAAAAGTTTAATGTTAAAAAGATAAATGAAGAACAAATTATGCTAAATTAAAAAATATATATTCCTAAATGCAACAACACCCGTGGGGTTTTTCATTATCCTTCTATGAACAAAACTCTATTAATCAGATAAAAATGCAGTATTTACATTTGCAGTATATTGGATAAGAAACAACAACTACTTTTTAACAAAATACGTAATCTTACTTAAGCCGAAAAAACCGTAGAATGCAGCAAAAAACTAAAATATATGACTGTACCTTTTCCTCCCTTTCAAATTTTTTTATACTTTCATTCCTACTTTCCTTCTTTATTTTTTCTTGCCCCCCCCGCCCGCCCTTTGGGCTTTTCTGGAAAGAGGCCCATTTGTAATCCAAGCCAACCCCACCCAACCCAGTCACAGAGAGCACATGGCAGTTAGCTCGCATTAAACATTTCTTTTTTACTAGCAGGCAATAGCCATGACCTTAGATGATACGCCTGGCTTACAGAAGTGCTTGAGGAGGAGCGGTGGAATGGGCTCTAAGCTCCACATCTGCTCCTGCATTAAAGGCATATGGGGGAGCCAGGGCCCATCACGGTGATGTCGTGGTTAACCCGGCCCACCTACCCGCCCGCCCGCCTCCAATCAGTCCTCCGACACCGGGCTGGCCTTAACGAACGAACGTGCCCCGACTGTACGGCGTAACCAGGACGAGGAGGGGAGGTGAGCAGGGGTAGGGCTGGATTAAGGGGGCATCGTTATGACAAACAGCTGTGGGCTTGCTGGGCGCGCGGGGGCCTTGATCGGCAGGTACCCTTCCCGCTTTGTTGAGATGCCCGGCTGTATTACAGTGGCTGCCGTTTTAAAAACGCACTTTTTCAGACTCCACGTCGACTACAGTTGAAGTCGAAAGTTTAACTTGGGTCAAACGTTTCAGGTAGCCTTCCACAAGCTTCTCACAAAAGGTTGCTGGAATTTCTCCTAACAGAACTGGTGTAACTGAGTCAGGTTTGTAGGCCTCCTTGCTCGCACACGCTTTTTCAGTTCTGCCCACAAATTTTCGATTGGATTGAGGTCAGGACTTTGTGATGGCCACTCCAATACCTTGACTTTGTTGTCCTTGAGCCATTTTGTCACAACTTTGGAAGTATGCTTTGGATCATTGTCCATTTGGAAGAGCCATTTGCGACCAAGCTTAAACTTCCTAGCTGATGTCGAGATGATGCTTCAATATATCCACATCATTTTCCTTCCTCATGATGCCATCTATTTTATGAAGTGAACCAGTCCCTTCTGCAGCAAAGCACCCCCACAACATCATTTTACTGTGGATATAGATACTTTTGTACCTGTTCCCTCCAGCATCTTCACAAGGTTCTTGTTGTTCTGGGATTGATTTGCACTTTTCACACCAAAGCAAGTTCATCTCTAGGAGACAGAATGCGTCTCCTTCCTGAGCGGTATGACGGCTGCATGGTCCCATGGTGTTTATACTTGTGTGCTATTGTTTGTACAGACGAACGTTGTACCTTCAGACGTTTGGAAACTGCTCCCAAGGTGAACCAGACTTGTGGAGGTCCACAATTGTCTTTCTGAGGTCTTGGCTGATTTATTTTGATTTTCCCGTGATGTCAAGCAAAGAGGCATTGAGTTCGAAAGTAGGCCTTAAAATACATCCACAGGTACACCTCCAATTGACTCAAATAATGTCAATTAGCCTATCAGAAGTTTCTTATTATTTTCTGGAATTTTCCAAGCTGTTTAAAGGCACAGTAAACTTAGTGCATGTAAACTTCTGACCCACTGGAATTGTGATATAGTGAATTAAAAGTGAAATAATTTGTCTGTAAACAATTGCTGGAAAAATTACTTGTGTCATGCACAAAGTAGATGTCCTAACTGACTTGCCAACACTATAGTTTGCTAACATGAAATCTGTGGAGTGGTTAAAAATGAGTTTTAATGACTTCAACCTAAGTATGTAAACATCCGACTTCAACTGTATATAGGGCCAATTGTTCTTGCTTCCTGTTTTTTTTTTTTTTTGCTTTTCTATTTAACTTGTGTTTTTTGCTATTTTATAGTTAAGAATGTATAGCTGACTGTGTTCTATGTTCAGTACTAGGGATGGCTCCTACGTTGTGAGAAAGTTGTGCTTTGTCGGATCTGCTTTGTAGTCACATCAACGACCTTCAATATGCACTTATTGTACGTCACTTTGGATAAAAGCATCTACCAAATAATTGTAATGTAATGCAATGTAAAAGAAGTTGTAGAAAGTCAGAGGGACATGAGTCTTTGCTCATGGGCCGACTTTAATGAAGAAATCAAATTCAGCCAAGCCTCTGCCAAACCGCCGTCCCGCGCCTCTGATCTTTCTGGGCCCGGCTGAGAGAGACGGAGGAGGGCTGCAGGGTGAGGGGGGGTGAGGCGATGGGAGGGGGGTGCTGCAGCCCTCTTAAAAAGAGGTGTAGGGGGTGTAAAGAAGCAGTCCATTACAAATTTATCAAAAGAGAAACTGACGTTGCGAGGCCTGGTTACAGCTCCGCTGAACGGCTAAAGATCCAGTTCCATGCTTCCATGGTGTTTCTCTGGTGGGCTGGGGCAGAATAGTACACCCAATTTGGGTGTGGGGGGGGGGGGGGGGTGTTCAGGGGTTGTTGGCGTTTTTCCACAGTTTTGACTTTCCCCGGTCTGGATAAGGCTTTGTCACTTTGTGGCGAGGATGTTATAAAGTCAGATTACAGTCAGGTCCGCAAACGGGCCGCAAAGGGCTCGCCGCTAATCCCACATTCATTAAAGGCGCTTTGTTGCAGGCCGGGGTGAAAATGAAGGGGTGTGTGTGTGTTTTTGTGCACGTATGTGTGTGAGTACCAGTGTGTGTGCTGGTGTATGTGTGTGAATGAATGTGTGTGTGAGTGTGTGTGCGTGCACGTGTGCGTGTGTGTGTGCGTTTGTTTGTGCGTGTGTGTGTGTGGTGTAACTCAATAACAGTCGATTGAATACAGAAAGCAGTTTCACGCCACCCAAGAGAAGAGGCTCGGATGTGTGGGAAGCTCTCTACACGGCTCCTCCGTCCACGAACAAGACATTCCTTGTTCCTGGTTTAAGGCACAAACAGATTAAGATGAATCGAGGCCAGCTTAGTGACTTTCGGGGAGAAGACAAAAAAAAAAAGAGAGCTTCTGATCAATAAGGCTTAGGGAGGGAGGGAACCAAAGGCCAGAGTCTGCTCGTACACTCAGAGGGAAACGTGTTCTCTAGCGCTTCCTCCCTTTAAACCGTCCAAAGTCACAAGGGCACAAATTTAAATTTAGAATAACCAATAAGGAATGCAAGCAGACAGGGGGGCACTGGTCCAAGCAGACAGTGAAGAGACGTTTTCAAACATTACATTTGATTAAAAACACCAATAAATTCAGCTACAATGTATTAGGAAATTGGCCGAACATGTCCGTTTAGAAAGCAAAGTAACTCAAATGCAAAAGTATTTTGGCGTTTTTATTAGTTTTTAAAGCCACATATGAGAGTTTTCTTTTCAAACTTAATCTCCATCGCACTTCTGTGCTGTTACGTACATGAAGCACAGAATACTCAAGGAATCAAAGGACTCTAAATAGCGATATAACTAAATCATAGTGTAAGTGCAGGGCCGCTAATCAAACTACTCAAGATATCTGCCTGAATGAATACAGGCACATACAGTGCAGTATGCCTGTGGATCAACATTGACATTAAAAGGGCATCACTCATTTTAAAGACGGGCTGACTGAATGTATTCGTGCGTAAGCGCAGTATGTGCTTACGTGCGCTGGTATATTACAGAGCACATGTGTTCACACATGAATGCACGTGTGTTGCCATGCATACATGTGCACATGGACCGGTGTATGCATGTATATGTATGTATGTATGTATACATATGAAGGTTATATTTCATAGACACAAATACATAATTGTCCGTATGAACAGTGTGCATGCATGTTACAGCGCATGTATACATAATTGTATACATGCATGTACACCCGCATGCATGCATGTATGTATATACTATATGTATGAATATATTTTTTTTAGGATTGCATTTTTACCACTCTGCAATAAGGCCCTAATACTCCCACGTGGCCCGCTGCAAGGAATCATGGTCCGGAATCATGGTGTCTGTGCCCCGATGTTCGCTGGGATCAGGCAGAATCATTTGGGTTAACGCTGCAATTATAACACAAAGCTTATTATCTGAAGTGGGATCCGATACACTTCCTTCTAATAATATATCGCACGCCTCCAGTTAGGAAGACGTCTTTTAAAACTAATCCCTTAAGAGGTCTCTGCCATAATGAACTTAATGGAAATTAACACTCTGTGAAGCCGGGCAGAAACACGGCGACGGTTCCATAAATCAGTTTCTTTTTCACTGATTGGCCCGCTCTTGGAAAAAAAAAAAAAAAGAGCAAAGAAATAACAATAAAAAATATTAAAGTTCTTGCCACGCAAGTTTGTAGATAGTCATTTTAAGCAGGCTTTAATGATGGAAAGGTAATAAAGGCTGGATGGCTTGTTTCTCTCTCTCTCTCTCTCGCTCTCTCTCCCTCCCTAGCCTTCCAGCTCACCTTGTTATTAGCGGTTTTAAACAAAGGCGTATCTCGCGCCGTGGGCAGTGTGACCCCCGTGTCTGTAAACAGGAACCCGGCTCATTGTGCAGAGGGGTCAGGAAACTGGGTTAGCCCCGCGAGTTGATAAGGTCAAGATTAATAACACTGGAGAAACTCGATGCCTGCAGAGGGTCCCGTTGTCCCAAGCAATTACACTCAAGACGTGCGAAACGGGGGGTTCGGAGCCGAGGAGAGAGGGGGTGCCCCGTGGTACCGCGGCACATTACGGACGGCCGCCATTTGGCTTAATGAAAACAACAACCACGGGACCCGCCGAGCAACATGTTGTGTATCAACCATTTTCAAATTTTTTGTGTGAGGATTCTGCCCCCCCACCCCCCCCCCATCTCTCTCTTTAAGGAGCCTATAATGCTGCTCCCAGCTGTATGCTCACTGACATTAGTATGCCAATCTGTCGGCCTCTCCCTCACAATTCTAACAGCTAAATTTATAGATATGGGACCCCAGTGCCAAACACAACAATTCCCAAACCTGCAAGTTAGTACTGTATGAAAAAATGGGTTTTAAGACATTCTGATATAAAAACAGCCCAGGGTGCCATTTCTGCGTAGTAAAAATTAAGCCAAAAACAATCTGCGAAATATTCAGTGGAGCGCTATTAATTCTATAATTAATTATATTAATACATTTAATAAAAATCGAATGGCATTATAGGTGTGTTGGCTTGTCACGACTCGCGGAGCATATCGGATTCCCTTAGATTTGCTTTTGTACCGGGAAAAAATGATGTGAAAAAAATCAGGGAAAATAAAAGCTGTGGAGTAGTTGTAAAGAGCCACTGAGAGGTTCCTACAAACACATAAGGAGCCACAATTACGGAAGGGGGCAGGAGAATTCTCCCAAGGTCGGCCAGTAATTCCAAATTCATCACAGTTTGATTTGATTCCAAAGAGAAAAATATATGAGAAAATATATATGCAAAATGGTTTCTTATTTCAGTGATGTGGGAGCAATACCAGACTGCGGTCTTCAAAGGATGAAGTTCTAGAACAGTCTGTGGGCCATTGACAACCATGCGTCCCTACCACGCATTTGCCAGTAGAGCTCATCTAATTATCTGTTTAACCTATAAGGTGGCGCTGTTTTATAATGGTTAAGGAACCTGACTTGTGAACTGCAAGGATGTGGTCTCGATTCCCAGCTGGGATCCTACCATTGTACCCTTGAGCAAGGTACTTAACCTAATTAGCTTCAGAAAAACATCCAGGTGTATAATAAAATTTAAGGGGGAAAAAAATGTAATAAAAAAAAATAAAAAAATGCAATCTCTGTAAGTCACTCTGGATAAGAGCGTCTCTCAAATGCCGAAATATAATGAAATGCAATGTAGCTGAACGCAGAAGAGACAGACAGAGGGAAAGAGAAAGAGAAATAGAGAGAGAGAGAGAGAGAGAGAGAGAGAGAGACAAGCAACCTGAAGAAAGGCAGATGTTGAGAACCATCCTCGGAGCCAATTAGAAAAACGGAGAAAACGTAGGCGCGCATTTTAATGATTTGGCTGGCTGTGCTGTTTATTAGCAGCGCAATTACTTTCCGTGACCCTCACCTATTCACCCCGGCACTTGACGGCGACCGTGGAGCTTAACAAGAAAAACACGCACGCCGACGCGCGTGGCCTCAACACGGTATATTCTAATAAAGTAGGAAATATTTCTCGTTACCGGCTTTTTTTCTATATAATGCTTTTATCGCCTCTTTCCTCCCCTTTTCATCAAAGCTTTTGTACCATTATGACATCCATTGTAGCGCGTATGAAATAGCCTACATGTAAAAAATTATGGTCTAATCTAAGGCTTAATGGCAAGGTATGTGTCATATGTAACCTTTATAACTTTGCTTGTCAGTTTTTTCCATTAGAGACCCCATAAGCAGCCCTGGCGTATCAGTCACAGGCCGCACTGACAGGTCTAACCTTCCCAAGCGGCTACGAACACCATCTTCACTGCCGCCTATTGACCAAAGCAATAACCCATTCTATATGGTGTATTAAAGTCATTTTCCACATGCCACCTCAGCACCAGCCATTGTTCATGCAAGCTCTCCTGCTGACCACGGCAAACCTGTGCTCCACACTAAATTGCTACACTTTACACGGTTACACCAGTTAAGCAATAAGCCCCCAACTGAATTGTTTTTTCCATTTTCAGGCTGAAAGGCACGGTGATTATCTCAGGGCCACTCAAGGGGCAATTTTAGACTGTCAAAAAGGCCCCAGAAACGTTTTCCACTCTTTAAAATATATGCTGACCGCCTAAAGAACGTCGTCCCGTTTTGTCACTGTTGTTTGCCTGATCCCCATTTCTTTCTCTCTCCCCAGATTAATTTCCGTTTTTATTTATTTTTAAATCCCTTTCGTTTGGAAAAGTGTTGGCCGTGTACGTTTTTTTTTTTTTTCTTTCTCCCGGGCCATCTGCAGAGTAAGGAGTCTACGCCCTGCTCTCGCGTGTCAAAGGTGCTGTTTGAGCCGGTGCTGAGATCAGCTCTCTGGGAGAGACCTCGTGACAAATGAGTCCAATCTAGGCTGAGCGACCTTGACTTGACCCTGACCGCGGCAAACAGCGGGGCGAGCTCGGCCCCAAAGATGTTCTGCACTAATAAACCTGACTGTGGACATAGGTCAGTTAAGAGAGGGGAGAGGAAAAGAATGGGGGTTTGGAGGAAGATTGGGATGTGGTTCACTTCCTTTCAGGTGCATGTTAATAATGAGGCACCCCCCCCACCCCCCCACATTTAGGCTCACAAAATGGCCACCAGCACAGCTGAGTACAGGGGCCACAGAAAAAGACTGCATTAGTGCTCTCATCAAAGCTAACAGATCCTTTGTGCGCAATACGAACGCGCATTTGATTTTCAGTAGTGGGCTTGTACAAAAGGTAGGCATGTAAACCACTGCTGTTTAACAACCTCCACCCACCAGCCCCCCTCCCTCCTGACTGCCCGACCCCCATCTCCGCCCCCTCCTCCACCCTGCCCCCATAAATGAGTGTGTGCATGCCAAGCTAAGTGCTACACACACACACAAACACACACATGCATGCACACCCACACACACACACACACACACACACACCAGAAAAGGTCCAGGAGGCATGCTGGGTATGCAAATGAAATTCCCCTTTCTTTATTTTCACCTTTCCCACCCTGCTGACATGGCAATCCCTCACATTTAATTCCACCCCACCGTCGTTATCATCCTGGGCTCCCGTCGAATGCCAGGCACCAGCCATTATGAAGGGGATGGGAGCCTAATAGTCTGCATTAAACAAGCTTTTGCACACTGCAGTTGGGGTGAAGGAAGGGCCCCTTTTTCTTCTTCTCTAAAGCGAGAGAGTGGTGAGAGACTATGGGAAAAGGAAGACAGAGAGAGCTCTTTGGCTTGAAAAGTTAAGCTGAGTAAGCAAATGCATTGACCCCCCCCCCAACCGTCATGCAGCAAGGCCATTGGATGTGAAGGCTGGCGTACGATCTGAATAGAAAGAGTAGATTCAGCATGGGCCCCCAAGGGCTCCCTGGATGGACAGGTCAGGCTGAAACCGCTAACCCCCGAGATGCTTCAAAGAGCAGGTTAATGTTGCTACGCACCAGCTACCTGCTGGACGAATTACGCAGTGGAAAAAAAAAACCCATTCGCTGAAAAAAAAAAAAAGAGAAGCGCTTTGTCTTTCTCTGCCCTGCTTCACAGGAGCTCTGAGGTAAATAAAGACTCAAAATCCCGAGCATGGAATGTTCCAGGAGCCGCCTCGGCTTGTGTGCATCCTCTTTGTGAAAGTTTGGGGGAACTTTGTGCGAGCGCGGGGGGGAAATGCTGGTTACGGCAAAAGAAAAAAAAAAAAAAAAACAGCCCCTGAACTTTGTGTGCGGGTCTGTGAGCGGGGGATTAGCCCGGGGATTGTCCGGCTCCAAGATGAATGCTCTTGTCAGAGCGGCAGAAAAGAGCCCAAGTTTTGTGAGCCAAGAGGCAGACATGTGGATTTATGGCCAGGCCTTGCAGAGGAGTTTATCACAGATAATTACATAAGAACACACTGGAAGAGGAACAGACCCTCGGCTTTTCGGGGAAGCTGGCTTCGGCTACACCAGCCTGCGTGACCCCCCCCCCCCGCCCAACCCACACCCCTCCCCGCAGTGCAGCCCCCGGTGTCGGGGCCCTCGTGCCGAGCCGGCACCAAAACCCGCTCCGCGGTGCCCGTGCTAGGATAACGGCCGCACGCTGACGAACCGTATGTCGCTTCTTTACCATTCTCTGAGCTAAGAGCAGAAATCTATCATTCCAAGTCTTTTACTTCTTTTACCTCACCTGTAGGAAACAATGCCTCCTTGCAGGTTGTAAAAACTATGAAAAAAGATAAACTGTGTGTGTGTGTGTGTGTGTGTCCGTGTTATTCTCCCGTGCACAGTGTGAAACAGATTTGGAATGTATCAAACAAAACAGGCTTTGCCATTCAGTATTCGTATCCCTCGAAACTGCAGCCATCATAAGAACCCTTCACCATTTACAAAACACTGTGCTTAGTGCCCAAGCACTCACAAGTCTATTTTACTAATACTGAATATTTCCAATTTTGTGTATTAATTGGCAGGGCATTTTTATATGTACATATTATAAATGTGTGTATGTATATTGGATTATTTCCAACATATATTAGTCCTCTGTGAGAGAGAATGATGTTGCTTGATCCCACTGTTGAAATGTTTTCTCTTCAGCCAGCTAGCATGGCACTGGGCCAAGCCAGAAAAATTGAACGCGATTGACCTGTAGCCCTGAGAAACATTGCTTTTAACAGCACCACAAGTGGACGGGGGGGAAAAAAAACCACTGGAAAACAATATGTGATATTCTTGGTTTGGACCAACACTGCTGGATCACTCAGCGAAGGCCCAAATGAATTGTGAGCTGTCTGCTAGAAAATAATACGAAAAGAAAGAGGAGGACGGAGAAAGTGGTGTGCCATTACGAAATGAGACGTCGCGAAGCCGCGAAACGCAGCGGACGCGGTGCGACGGCATGACGGCGCGGGCCGAGACAGGAGCAGCGGAGTTTCACTCGCTCTGTTCGCGGGCTAAACAGGAGAACGGAGGCCTCGGTCACGTCCTGTGTGGCGGCGGGGATAATACAGCAAGGACCCTTTAACTGTGGGAATCCTCACCTAAAGCACTCATCTCAGGTAATGAGGAAAAAGCACCTCGCGCTCCGCTGCAGCACCCGCGGCACTAAGTGGACGGGGGGACCGGTCTTTGCGGTGTACATTTCCGAAAATGAGAAAATTCTCAAGCGCCTTCCTGCCGCAAGTCAACCCTCCACCTCCCCCCACCCCCAACTTCCATTTCACCCCCACAGCTCCCCAAGATACAGGCACTCAAATAGGCAGGTAGTGCAGGCAGGTAATGGTTTGTTCTGTGGTTAGAGCGGTCCGCCGCGCTGAGGCTACGGGAACTGGTAGTGCGCCATGGCGCTCATTTCCCACACGCCCATTAGATGGGAATGATTTCTGATCAGCGCCGGTCGGGGCCTGAATCGAATGAGTGACCTCGAGGTGAACGCCGTCGTATCCCATCGCCAACCCATTCACCCATTCATTCTCCATAAAGATCATTACTTCTACATTTTACAAGCCCTGCCGCGATATGGCCTTTCGCCCTAAGAGGGGGGAGAGAGAGAGAGAGAGAGAGAGAGAGAGAGAGAGATTGGGGGGGGGGGGGGGTATGGGGTGAGGAGAAACACACACAGAGTGGGAGAGAGAAAGGAGTGCAGGGAGAAACAGAGAGAGAGAAAAAAAGAGGTGAGTGTGGAGAACCAGAGAGAGGGAGAGAGAAAGAGAGGAGAGTGTGGAGAAAAAGAGAGGGAGAGAGAAAGAGTGTGTGGAGAAACAAAGAGAGGGAGAGGGAAAGCGAGTGTGGAGAAACAGAGAGAGGGAGAGGGAAAGAGAGTATGGAGAAACGGAGAGAAGGAGAGGGAAGGCGAGTATGGAGAAACAGAGAGGGAGAGGGAAAGCGAGTATGGAGAAACAGAGAGAGGGAGAGGGAAAGAGAGTATGGAGAAACAGAGAGAGGGAGAGGGAACGCGAGTATGGAGAAACAGAGAGAAGGAGAGGGAAAGAGAGTATGGAGAAACAGAGAGGGAGAGGGAAAGCGAGTATGGAGAAACAGAGAGAGGGAGAGGGAAAGAGAGTATGGAGAAACAGAGAGAGGGAGAGGGAACGCGAGTATGGAGAAACAGAGAGAAGGAGAGGGAAAGCGAGTATGGAGAAACAGAGAGAGGGAGAGGGAAAGCGAGTGTGGAGAAACAGAGAGAGGGAGAGGGAAAGCGAGTGTGGAGAAACAGAGAGAGGGAGAGGGAAAGCGAGTATGGAGAAACAGAGAGAGGGAGAGGGAAAGCGAGTGTGGAGAAACAGAGAGAAGGAGAGGGAAAGCGAGTATGGAGAAACAGAGAGAAGGAGAGGGAAAGCGAGTATGGAGAAACAGAGAGAGGGAGAGGGAAAGCGAGTATGGAGAAACAAAGAGAGGGAGAGGGAAAGCGAGTATGGAGAAACAAAGAGAGGGAGAGGGAAAGAGAGTATGGAGAAACAGAGAGAAGGAGAGGGAAAGCGAGTATGGAGAAACAGAGAGAAGGAGAGGGAAAGCGAGTATGGAGAAACAGAGAGAGGGAGAGGGAAAGAGAGTATGGAGAAACAGAGAGAAGGAAAGGGAACGCGAGTATGGAGAAACAAAGAGAGGGAGAGGGAAAGAGAGTATGGAGAAACAGAGAGAGGGAGAGGGAAAGCGAGTGTGGAGAAACAAAGAGAAGGAGAGGGAAAGAGAGTATGGAGAAACAGAGAGAGGGAGAGGGAAAGCGAGTATGGAGAAACAGAGAGAGGGAGAGGGAAAGCGAGTGTGGAGAAACAAAGAGAAGGAGAGGGAAAGAGAGTATGGAGAAACAGAGAGAGGGAGAGCAAACGAGAGACAGATGTGTTGTGCAACTGGCTGAAATGTGTGAAAATTATATCACTGCAAATGGAAATAATCACCAACCAATTAAAGCAAACAGCACTATATTTGTTTATTAATTCATCAACCAGTGAGCCAGTGAGTGGGAAAAAAAATCCTTGCTACTTGCACACATGCTGACGCACTTTTTAAAATCAAAATGCATGACCATTCAGCGTACACATGCCAACGTCCTGAATAAAGGATTTTAAGGCAACTTTCGCAAATGTACAATGTACCTGAAAGGATTGAGGAATCGCCAACATACGAGTACGGTTGCCTAAACATCTGCTGGGCATATCCATGTGTCTCCGAAACCACTGAACATGATTGCATTTAAATAATGGCTAATTAGTCTGAGTAACTGTAGCTTCCTTGCTTTTCAAAACACCTGGAGGAAACGTGCCAACGCACCTAGTGACACACCCGTTTCCCATCAGTCAAAGCAGGACCAAATTTACAACTGCTTTTTTGAGACAGATCTTACAGCAGTCGCTCCGAAAACACTTTTTTGGAAATCCCGGCGCAGACTGCCATGCCATTCCCACCACGGCACCTTATGACCTTTGATCTCTTCTCTGTTCACCTCTCTGCTTTCTACCGGTTTGAGGTGGAGGTTGGAGGACCTCAGAAAAGGCTTCCCCTGCCAAAGGCTTCCCCTTCCCCCTGGAAGAAAGAACACTGTAAAAAAAAAGTGTTTTCATCTTGTAATGAGACAATCTTATTTTTTCCTTCAAGTAGAAAATATAAGCTTATTTTAAGTTACTTTTTGCTTGTCAAGTCAAACTGTCTCACCCCATTGGCAAATATTGAAATGAGTAAGACTGCCTCACATCATTGGCAACATTTTTGTCTTATTTAACAAACAAAAAAAGTCATAGAAATAAGATGTTAAGATTAAAATGCTTATTTTTTTGGTTTTTGCCAGGAAGGGAGTGACCTCGCTTCGCCAGCGCTGGGGCTTTAGCGGGAGGGGGAGATGGTGACCTCGCTTCGCCAGCGCTGGGGCTTTCGCGGGAGGGGGAGATGGATGCGCGCTCAACGCTCGGCTCTCAGGCCTACGCGTATCAATAGCTTTTCAATTCACTCATGCTTAATAGACAGCAAGGTCAGAAAGCAATTTGTGTGACGACAGGGAATAAATAAAACAGGTTGACCGTAAATTAAATAAGAGGAACAAAGCATGGCTTCCAGCTAAAGATGAGAAGCTGATGGGGTGGGGGGGGGGGGGGGGGGGGATTTCACATGAAAGCTAATTTTAGATAACATCAAGCTTTGCAATCTGACTAATTGGAATACACTTGCTGTATAAATAGGATCGCCATTAGCACTCACTTTGTTTTGCAAGAAACTTTTTGTGCCCCCACCCCCCTTCCCCAAAACTCCCCTTTCTCGCAGGAGCCCCAGTTTTGATAACCAAACAAGATTAATCAAGATTTAAATCCATTTTTACCCATTACAAATGGCAATTGTTACACTTAGATGTTTTGTCGTTCCTTCAACCCAAAATGCCCCCCGCCAACCCCCATCCACCTACCCCCCCCCCCCCTCCCCCCTGGGTATATTAGATTATTTTGCAACAATGTTTATTAATGCCGAAGCGACTTTGCTCCACGGTGATTAAAAAAAGAAACGTTACAGCTTGCGTTGGCTGGCGCCCCTGTTTTCACAGCCTTTGGGGAGATTGCTATTGATCGACTCTGAGGTGAAAGGACTGCCCGCCGCTATATTGTTTTCCAGGCATGGCATATCCTGGCTTCCTGCAGAAAAAAAACAGGAAAACAGGATCTTCGTTTCAAGACCCAATTACAGGTGTGGCAGGGCACCCCCAAAACAATGAGTGTACCTGCAAGAGTGTCCCGCTCTGCGGACGAATCTAATGTAGGCCGGGCGATCGCCAAACATTTTCGTTCTCCAGAGCCCCTGAAATGACCACTCTTCCAAGGGACCCCCACCTCAATAAAATGCTTAGATTTTGACACCTCCATAGGATGCAATGCAAATGACCACATAATTGGCGACTTGGAATGGAAGCACTTCTAAATCATGGAGTTACACATTATGGATATGAGAGACATTCAGTATGATATAATGAAATGAAATGGGGGGGAAAAAATATTACAATGAGTCTAAAATATTTATGATATATAGACAAAATATCACTAAAAGGGACATGTTTTTATCCTTCTGTTCAGGATGCCCAAGGACCGTTCAACAGACTACTGGAGGTCCCTGGACCCCAGGCTGGGAACGTCCACTGCAGCCATTGAAGTACTGGGCTGTGTCAAAATCAGAGCCCCATCTACTGTGTCCTGTGTCCTGTGCACTTGCATGCTGTGTACTGCTTACTGCATACTGTTTAGTACGTGCCATGCAGTATGCAGACAAATATCCTCCATAATATTATCAGCGAAAACCCGGAAATAAGTATTTAATCTGGGGATTTTAAGTACACTACATTTAGAGAACATTATGCCTACTTAACAACTTTCTCATCCAGTGTATTCAACAAGCATACTCAATAGTATGGAAGGGCGCTGATTCGGACACAGCTCTGCTCTCATCTGCATCTAAGGTTCAGTCCCACGATTCCCTCGGTTCAGCATTCAACCCCTCTGACTAGTCACGGGTTTAGCGTCGCGTCAAGCAGGAAATCTGTCAAGTAGGCCACCATGAGGAGATCCAATGCATGTCATCCTTTCTCAGGGGTCTGGGCCGAGCTTGAGAGTGCGGTGCACATCTGCAAGGTCTTTTTGCTTAAATTCATCTTAAGCATTTCACCGCATTAAGGCCACTATTCAGCGTCACTGCTATGTGCTTCTAGCCAGACTGCTTGATTAAACGTGTGACTGAAAGGAGGCAAGGATAAAGCACATTGTGCAGGAACTTAATGAATGCCTAAATTTCTTAAATCAATCAGTCAATTGAAAAGAGAACCAACAGAGAAAGAAAAATTTAACCCAATGCAGGCAAAAAACTGCACAAGTATTCTATGCTTTCAAAAGGAATCCTGAATTGAATTCCCAAATGTATTTTTTTTACTAAATGTTGGACACTGCAGACTCTAAAGAAAACACAAAGCACTAAACTGTATTTAGAAGAGACTCTCAGGTATTCAAACATTATAATCCCAGAAAGCGCTTTGACCCTGGCGCTTACTGTAGACGGGTCTCAGAGACAGAAGGCTAATTAGACACCTGAGGTGTACAGTACAGCGCCACTCCCGCTCAAGTTCCCTCAAATTACCTGCTACCCTGGGCCCGCGTGGCGAGGAGACAGGCCGCTCCGCTCCCTCCCGCTCAAGGTTACAACTACGAGGGGGGGGGGGGGGTGCGGGGGCTCATTTTTCTGAGTTACCTGTCACGGGGACGTTCCTCGCGGCCGCCTGACGCTTTTATTAGCGCACGTTCGGACCCCGCCGCGGCCGCGATGTCACGCTTGCCGCGCCAGGCAGGGTTTTTGGGGGCCGGAGTTGACAAGTCATATTTTTCCGAGGTATTCTCAAAAGAAAGAGGGAAACAGTTTATTACTGTTTAGCAGTATCTGTCTCCGCGCTGAGTAATGAAGCGCTCCGGGTCAATATTTTACACAATGATGCATTTTGGGAAGCACACCTCTACAGGGCATCGCAGAAACAATGGATGTCATAACAACCCAAGTTATGTTATTAATCTTTCCTGGCCCCCTAATCAATCTGATTCTTTGCTGGCAAACAGCGCAATATATTATGATGTTAAACGAAAGACCATATTTCATAGCAATACAAAGCTCGGCTCAAGGATGATATCTTCTTTACAAAAGTAAGCAATACATAATGAAAAAAACACCTATTGTACAGGGGGAAAAAGCACAGGGATCCACAGATTAACCATGACTAAACTCTATATAATTTCTTTCTTTGTAGCTGTGAGATAGTGTGTCTGCACGTATGTGTATACATACTGGAAATACATGCATGTGTATATGTATATATTCAAATATCTATGAATGCATGAATTTTATTTGTGTAAGTAATGTAGCCTATGTTATTCCGGTCAGATACTGACTGACCTTCATGCTAAACAAATAATTCCAGGCAGACAAAAGTGGACCAAAAGCAAAAAAAACTAACAAAAAGAAACAATGGATTCAAAAGCATAACCAAGGTCTGCACAGGCCATATGCTGTGTAGATGACAGAGGTCCCGTGCAATTGATTGCTGGACAGAGCAAACATGCGCTCATCAATCATTACTTCAGAGAAGTAGGATGCCATGGTAACTACCAGGAAACATTTTTTTTTTAAAACATGTATATTCTGTGAAGTCTTATTTTGAAGCTGGCAGAGGAAAAAGACTAAAATGCTGCAATTCCATTTTGGAAGCATCATTCTCTCGTAATTATTCAGGAACTTTGATTTGCTTTGCCCTACGCAATCAAGGCCAAAATCGATTTCAGGGAAATCAGAAATCAAACAGCTCTCAACATTTGCCAGCAGGCCATTGGCGTGCGTTGAGGAAAGACTCATCCGTCATTACTTCCTTTTTCTTTTCAACATAATAAGACAAATACACCAACTGGCTATGCTGCTAGAAGTCTGCCAGAATGGTAAGCCATAGTGAAGGGACGCCAGGTATTGTCCAATTAGTGTTATTGTAGCATAATGCATACTGTTGGCTTCCAAAGCATCACGTCCAAGTAGTTGTCATACCGGTTCCACTCATCCGCCATCGAATTTGCTAACGCAAGGCGATTTGTTTTCCCTGTCTAAGATTCCATGACGTTGAAATAAGACGGCTCCCCCGACACAGACCAGTATTCCCAACATTAAACAGATAGGCTCAATCACTTTCAAACAGACATCATAATGACACATTTAGTGCTTTTCCATTTATGTCTTTGAGCAGCAAATTCATTTGGAAATAAATTTGCTATGTGCCATGGTTTATATTTTAACTTTCTTATGTATACAACACACTGCGTGTGATACAGTCTTTGTGTATTTAATGCCACGCAAACCTTACCAAATGCAAATTTCCACAGATTGTTGGAACACACCCGCTTGCATTGTGATCAAACTCTTCTCTAGTTTATGGAAATTAAAAACAACATAATTGCAGCATGCATACAATGACTTCAACCATTTTGCACATGAGAATACAAAAATGTGTACTTTATTAAACAGTTTATACATGTGTGTGCACGTGTATGTTTGTGTGTAGTTACAGCATGTGCGCGCACACACAATGCAAGGGACAAGATTTATTATATTATTGTTTTATCTTTGGGACTTAAATTGAACTACTCCTTTTTAGGAATGTTGAACCGGCAGCCGGAAGTCTTTTTTGAGGCGAGGAGTCTCATTAATTTCACTGAGACGGTCACCCGTTTTTGACATTTAAAAAAGGAAAAAAACAGTCACGTTGCACGCGCTTGCAAAAAAAAAATAATAATAATACAGAAAGAAAGAAGAGCACAGACGGTGCAGAGGATGTGGGCAATGTCTTCTTTAAGCTACGGTGAGCGTCCCCACCCCCTCCTCCCCCTTTCAGAGAGAGTCAGGACACATTTGAAGAGCAATTCTCCACAGGCCGCAGTCTCTGGCAGAAAGACAGACAATTGAATTTTGGAAGTGGCGTGGAACGAGACAAAAGACGTACAAGGCCGCCTCCTCTCCCTTTGGTGAGCGAGCTGTGGGCACGCTGCCCGAACTTCGGCAAATGTATTAGACGGGCAGGGTGCCCGCGATGGAAAAGCCCCGCTCCACAATGTTTTTCCATCATCATTGTCATTCCTCGTGACCTTTAGCTTCTTTCATCGAGCGGAGGAAAGACGAAACCCGGCTTTCCCCGATAGTCCTCAGTTTAAAACCTAAATTGTGTTCGCCTTTTGTGCGTTACCATTGGATTGTCTTTTGATGAGCCCAGATACGGGTGTACGCCGCTACCCTCTTCTGCCACTCGATTTTTTTTTTGGTTTTGTTTTTCTTTGTTGTTTCGTTTTTCATTAAATCTAACATGCAATCTTTTAACGGGTAGCACATGTGCAGACGTCTTATTTACAGTGTGGACGGTTAAAATGGATCGCGGGAGCAGCACACAGTTCTGATAACTCACATCGTTGTGCTGGTTTGTGCATCCGGGCTGACGCAAGTAGATCTACAGCACTTCACAATTTTTTTTTTTCCCCCCCAACTTATTCTTTTTATTGGTCAAAATCTGTGAGACAGTTCAGACACAGACATACAGGCATAGACATACAGCTCTGGACACTATCATGCCTGTATTGTGTCAGTAGTGAGACAGCTACACTGAGGGGAATAAATAATACACTAAAGGAAGTTAGCAATAAGGAGGGGAAGCACTTCACAACTTCAAAGGTTGTGGTGGTGGGTGAGGGGGGAGGGGCAAGCTCTGCTCCATCTGAACACAGTTTTACTATGTCATATATATATATATATATATATATATATATATATATATATCCCCCCATATTTGATATTTGATTTTTTCTTAACAGAAAGACCACAATTAGATGTACGGGATAGATTTCGATTTCCACAGAAAAGGTGTGGATTGCATAAGAGGATTGTAGCGAGGGGTGTAGACAAAACAGACACGGTCACACCGTGTCAGAACAATAAAAGGAGCGTTTTACCCATTGCAAGACATAAAGAGCCCAGGAGGGCAGGGACACAAGCATGTAAGAACATGCGTTTCCTGAGGTCTGTTTCATTTGGTTCTAAGCAGCAGTAAGGCTGCACACCTTTCAATCCGTAACTCACAGCGGTGGGTAATAAAAGAAATTCAACGCGCTCGGCTGGACGAGACACCGGCGACACGACCCGTCCATTTGCGCCAGCGAAAAGGGTCAAAGCGGCGGAAGATTGAATCCCCGCCGTACAGAGCACATACTGTACGGTTCGGACACAACGTAAAAATGAGACCTCACCACGGGCGCCCTGGCATATTGAAATTCGCTTTCAGTCGGCGGATCTGGAAGCAATAATCACGATCGCCACTAGTGGTTATCTCACTGGAGTGGCTCCACCGCGCCCTTACTTGTCATCATTTACTGCTCAGACAGACAATGTGATAAATGTTGTGTCCGGCCCGTCTTTATTTGTGTTCCTTTTTCTTACTCTGGTTTTTATTTCCCTGGGAATGGGATGGGTCACAGGGTCACGGGCTCTCTCGCCCTCTCTCTCCCTCTCCCTCTGAGAGGAAACATGGGCTTTCGGTTTCACACTTCTACTGTCCTATGACTCCAGGCACGTGTTCTGATTTTATTTTAACATGTTCTGTCTTCGTTCAATTCAATTCAATGGATCGAAGATTCAGTTTCTGGGAATATACTGGATCCCTTTAATCAGTCAAGATTGTAAAAAGATAGATGACAGCCCAAGAAAGGTTCAATATAAACAGAACAGAATAGAAATGTATTGACCCCAAAGGGGAAATTGAGTTGCTACGAGCAGCAATATGGATATAAGTTAATAGTTCTATGGAAAATGTAAACACAAATTCACAATACCAGCATGGAAGCACACGTATGCATTTACCCTACGCACAAAACACATCACACATGTACACACCTACACACCCACACACTGAAATGGACTCATTAAAACATTTTATTGCTGCAGGGAGAAATGATTGCTGACATTGTTCAGAAGCATATGAATACTGTAAAACTCCTGCTAAAAGATCTCCATGTCGACATCGGTAAGCTCTGGAGGGGATGTAATGAGCGCTAAAAACAGGCATTTTCAGTGCAAGATGATTTTTCAAGCCGGTCAAGGCCAGGTCATCTTATTGTAGCAACATTGGAACATGTACAGAATAGCAACTTATTGCATAAAGCAAAATATACCAATCTGGATTCAATCAATACTTGTCTTGACCTTTGACTGACAAATAAATGCAAATGCAACTTTTTCTTCTCCTTCACACGCCATGTCTGGCAGTGCCGTTTTGGTGAATGCGGTAAACACTTGTGTTGACAGGAAAACCCCATCCAATTTAAATGCTTAAAAGATATTTAAAAAATGCACAATGTATTAATCAGCATCAATAATTCAATCTTAATAGTCTCTGTAGTAAAAGAATAATGTAATAAATCAAGTTTTGGGCAGTCGCTTGGAGTCAACAAAAAAAAAGTGCTTATCTGAGACAACCAGATAAAAAGAATGCAATTACATGTAGGTCTAGCACGTCTGCAGTAAATGTCTTGAGAAAGTACAAAGATTAAACTAATTAATTAATTTGTTTCCTTTGTGACTTCTGTGAAACGGCTTGTTTAGCAGCCGCTAAACAAACGCATGCATCGAAAGTGGGGCGTTCTCTTTCATTCTGCACATGGAAGACGCAGATCAGATAGATGGCTTGGTTGAATACGGAATGATTTTGGGATGCCAGGGAACCATAAACAACTCTCCAGACGATATCCACCACTGCAACCAAAGACCACTGCAACCAAACAAAAAAACAAAAAACCTTCCAAATTCAATCTTTAAGTAAATTCATTATATTGAACCCATGTAAACATGAAAGAAAAACACTCTGTACAGGTGCTATGCTTTTCATTGATGCATTACAAAAACTAAAACACAAAACAGTAACAGCAGGAAAATAACGTGCATCTCTCTCTCTTCCTCTTACTCTCTCTCACTTCCTCTTACTCTCTCCCTCTTCCTCTTCCTCTCTCCCTCATTTAACGCTTTGGGTTTGCACCTATTCACCTGAAAATGAAGTCGACCCAAGTCATTCCCACCGCGCTTGTAGGAAAAGACCGCCCGAACCGTGAAGAGAGACTGAAAAGTGCTTTCATTCACACGGCTAACGGGCTAATCAGCTAAGAGAGCGCTAACTGCTACGGGTCAGGAGGACTGAGCCAACAACGCTGTGATCCCCGCGCCCCTCAGCCCTTCTGGGCGGATCGATATCCGCAAATAAACGAGATCCCGAAGGGTCGTGCTGAGAGAGGCCGTGATTGGTCTCTGGCTGGATAGCACAGGTGAGCGGGCGCACAGTGGAACACCTTTAACGCTTCATAATCATAATGGAAAACTAATGACGCTCCAGTCGGAGCTGAGGGCTCCCTGAGGGTTATCTAATAGGGCTACTTATAACTGTCATCTCGCTCAGAGATTCCTTAAAATACTGCACGTGTGCAAAGAGTGACACGGGAAGGGGTGGGATGGAGGAGTAGGACGGGGGGGGTGGGGGGGGGGGGGTGGAGGGGTGGAGACTGTCGTCACCAAGGTGACAGTCACGTATGCTCCTGAGTGAGTTCTAAGCAAGCAGTCTGGGTTAATCTGGGGGAAACAACTCTGCTGTACCAGTCAGGTGGGATTTAACCGTTTGAAGAGTGGGTTTTTTGGAACGTCAGCGTTATAGAACTCCATTGCTTTCAATTACCAGCAGTGGTTCTTACAGCAGCATTAAAATGTTCAGTTAACAACATTCCAATCACATCTTTGTGATCTTGCGCCTTGAAGGATTAACAAAGCCAAGCACTACTTTACTGAAGGCAGATCCCCCTGGGCATTGCGCTATGGGGGGCACGGAATGGTGCACGGGACCCCGCACCCTGAGTTTCTTTGATTGCGAGTGTAAACCTTGGCCTTGGCAGCGATGCGGGGGGCGCTCGATCCGTACCTGCGGTCGCGGTTTCCCCAGCTGCGGCGACGCCGCCAGATGTTCGCCAGCTGAACGCTCCCAGATTGTTTTCCGCCACCTTGTCATCAGTGAACTCCTCCGGATTTATGGGGCTGATGGGAAGTTTTTAAAGGGGTCCGGGACTAAATACCACTATTCAGTGATGTGGTCTGAAGAAACATAAATAAGTGATGCCAAGCGAGCATTGTGCTTCCAATGAAACCGTACAATTATCTACATACTTCACTGGAATTTTGCCAATCTGCTAAAAAAAGATCCGTGTCTAAGCGTGGTGATTTCTCACTATCCACTGCCCATGTGCATGTGTGGAGTTACGCAGTTCTGTCAGCCAATAAATCCAGGCGATTAATACAAATGAATGTGATTGGCCGACATGTCAATCAAAGGTATGTTAAAACCTGCAAGAATGCTGGAATACATGGTCATAATTTTAAACAATTAATCATAATCACAGTTCTAGTCTAATCTAATCACACTAATGGCATTACACTGCTGAGTAAAGTCTTTGCAGTTTATTTTCATTTCTTATAATTATGATGTGCCGGCAAATGTCAAAACGTACAAAACAATACGCAGCAACATTATGAATATGTTTTACACTTATATGTGGTCAGCTGTTAAGCAGGTTACATGAAAATCCATACAGTTCTCAGGTTGTTAATGAGCCTTAAAACTACTGATTTCAGCCTTCTCTCCCTTTGCAGTAACAGGGCTATCTGATTCAATAAACACAGTCGATATTGATCTCGCAGCACTCAACGGTAGGCAGCCTCTTGCCAAGACTACACAAGATTTATTGCAACAGCGCATGTAGTCCTGAATGAGAAACACATGCACATGCACGCATACACACACACGCACACACACACAAAATGTGTGCACGCTGGAAACCAAATGCACACAACAAAGTTTAAACACCCAACAATTTTCTCGTCAGCACCCTGCAACGATCTGCTTCGATCCCATTCTTGAACCTCATTTGCCTACAGTCTTAAAATAAGATGGGAATGTTTTTTTAAAATGCATTTATTTATATATTTTCCCCCAGCCTTTCCTTCATCCCTGCCACCCACCCCCACCCCCTCCTCCTCCTCCTCCTCCTCCCCATTCATTAAAGTTAAGAAAATTGCAGAAAACCTGACAGCGATTAACCCGAAGGCAACATCGCCGGACTCACCCGCAAGCGGCCACGCTCCCGTCCTCCAGCGCAAACAAGGAATGGCGATCCCCGCAGGCCACCTGCGTTATCCTCTGCGACGGAAGGTTCCGGAACAAATGTGGCACCAGCTAGGAGCAAAACAAAGTTACCGGTTGGGGGACGAGGAGCACCCCGTGGCAGAGCCCCGTTCAGCACTTCCTCTGTGTGCGTCGTCCCCTCGAAAAAACGTCTCGGTCTCACCCTGCCTTTAACACCACGGTAAACAAAATTTGTTGTTGTTGTAAAAAAAAAAAAAAAAGAAATACCATATTTCTTTCGCCCGTGGATCCAAGCCGTACCTCGTGTCGTGGTGTGCATGTGTGCACGTGTGTGTGTGTGCGTGTGTATGTGACTGCCAGGGGTAAAAAAATAAATATATATATATATATATATATAAATAAAAAATGAAAGGAGGAGAAGAAAATAAAGACTGGTTCCTCATCATGCGCTTGTTAGCTTGTCCAATCTATGGCAATCAGTGCAGTCCCTGGGGTCGGGAGACACAAGACCAGAGGAAAGGGGGAAGCAAAGCTGAAGAAAGATCAATACTGCGCGAGAAACAAGAGGTGTAGGCTATTTACTTTCCATTGATCTGATGCGGCAGGAGAAACACCTCAGACTGGTATTAAATTGAGGGAATAAGTCTTCTGGAGGGGTTTTTTTTCCCCCCTTTCTCTCACCTCAAGGTCAACGAAAAGCTAAAAACATCCAGGAACAAACAAAAATAGATCGCTTGGCTCCAGTAAAGTAATTAATCTACATTACAATGCCATGGGAACAGGCACTAACTACCCATCTTAAATGAAATTTTTGCTCAGAGCTAATAGACCCCAATGCAGTAAAGGCTGTAGCACTGTGGCAAACAGTGATTAATATATCTGGGCCTTTTGTGCTATTGAGCCAGTCTAAGGCTTAGCTGAGGCTTGGAAGAAATTAGAGAGGCGCGGCAGTTTCTTACATGCAGATCAGAGTTTTGCAACTTTTTCAAATGGACATGAATGGAAATGGGACAGGCGGACTTGCAGTGCAGTGGCCTCTACCACTTATTCCTGGAGTACTGCTCATTTTAATTAGCATTTATTTTATTTTTTTACAATAACTGAATCATATGTATACTTTTCATCAAACGTTGATTAATGCAGTTTTTAAAAGGCTTTCGTTGGGTTGGGGTGAGGTTAGTCCTCAAAAACAGAATCAAGGGCAGGTCTACAGCACGGTAAGTGTCATTGTAATGCACTATGATGCTGTGGACGGGAACATTTCACACAGTGTGCGATATTTTAGATGTAATGGCACTTATGAAACATGCTTAATGGAAAGAATCACTGGTAGAATTCCCCCAATGGATTCTGATATTCATCATCCAAAAGTAAAAGAAATTAATCACCTAATACAGAACACCACTTCCCTGACTCCACTTGACATTATTTCCTTCAGATTTAAAAAGGGTTCAAAATATTGTACATTATTTATGGACATTTATGCAAAAAATGCTTCCTGGAACCACAGAGAGTTAAATGATTGACAGCTGACTGCTGGATAAGAAACTAATTGTTTCAGCTTGTATGTTTTACATAGATATAACAAATATAAAAATATATATTTCCAGATTAACAGTATGCCTGTATTGTAATAAACAGTAAAGACTGTTTGGAATTCATACTGTAAACTTACTTAACAGGGTCAAAATACGGTAATGGTTCTGCATTTTCGCGTACTGATATCTGCTTACAGCATATACATATGCCTCTGTGACCTGCAAACACTGATCCAGTGGGCTGCATCTTCATTACTGTTGTCTGCATTCATTAAAACATTTCATCCTTAACTTTGACCTAAAAGTAAATACCTCGTGCTTTCTTTCTGCACAAGCACAGTTTGGCAAATTTTCGATTCTTGCCAAGTGTGTTGGTGAATATAGACTGACACTTGCATTTAATTAGTCAAGTTTAAAAGAAAATGTTCACAAAATCATGACCTGTGTGCAATTCCCAGAGCATTTATAAATATGGGATATGCAAGGTCCGGGGACTTATGTGTAGAGTTGTGGCTCCCAAGTCACATTGGCAGCAAACCAGCCAAAGCATCATGTTATACTCTTTAAATCTTTCAGTTAGCATAACATACCACATGCTTGTCAGTCCCTGACATATTCAAAAAATGTTTAAGTGCTCTAACTGAATTGCAGCCCTCAGAATATCGCATGCATAACTTTGAATATTGTTATAATTAACCATAATAGCCCACAGGCTTTCATGGGTTTAGTCAAATAACCATAGTCGTCAAGTAAGTGAAATTGTAAGTAAGCGAAATGGCTAGCCACGGCAGCAAGGCAACTTATCAAACTACAGCACACATACAAGACTGAAGGCCAGATGAAAATGTGATATTGAATATAAGCTAACTGTTGTGGCATAATGCCCTCTAATCTTTGTAAACCTTCCAAATTATTATTATGTCGACTGTAATAATTGCCACTTTCTTTTCAAATTTAGATTTTTTTAATTCAACGCTGTTACCGTTTTATGTGCACCTAATCATAGTGCCTATGCACTATTCATCCCTATTGATAGCTGATCCCTGGGTGATGCGTATCATAAGGATGGCAATGAATAGCCATGGGAATAGTTAAATCATGTTGTTGTTTCTTTTTTTTTTAACTGGCTCAACAGTATTGCTTGCAAGCTAGAAAAGTAAGGCTTGGCCAACATTCTGATTGAAGCAGTCCTAGAAATGTACGAGGAGGCCAGCTATCCTTGTACCAAAGCACATAGTGTAACCGCAATATAAAACCTTTAGAATATAAATCAAACTCAGTTTAATTGCATGAACAATACAATTATTCTGCCAAGCAAGTTTGGACTTGCACATCATGGCACCAAAACTTCTGCCATGGGATCTGCTGAGAACACGGATAACTGACGAGAAATTCTGAAAAGATTAAAAAGATTTTTTCATTTAAAAATTAAGACGACCGTGATCGTATGCATGCATATATATGTATTAAATTGAAAAAGTGTGTTAGTTTCACTTCTCTGCACGACGGACTGGATAGAGTAATTCCCGAAGCTGAGATGTATTTAATCCTTCCTTTCACTCAGGGAAAGGCAAACAGAGCCGCATCTCTGGATGCTTTCCCGGGAAGTGCACCATTATCTGCAGAGCAGCCCTACAACGGAGCGGCTTCCTTAATGGTTCCCGCAAGGCCGCTCGCACCCGTGCTCGGTCCCTAGCCCGCCCGCCCGCCTCCAGTTCAGGTCCTAATTAACCCTCTCTAATAGCTTACATTACATTAGCTTTGAGCGCTCCGGCATCCTTCCACTGGACTTGCACCGGCCTAAACAATGAGCCTCGGCTTGCTTTACAAATTCCCCTTCACAAGAACACAATTATGAATTCAAACAAGCCTTATCCCTGCGCTCGCTCATCCAGGGCCCACGAGCACCCACCCCCGCCCCCTCTTCAGCCACACACAAACACACACACACACAATCCCCAGCCCCCCCCCCATGACAAATGAAAGTAATGAGGGCTCCGAGAGACCACACAACAAGAGGCCGGTTGGTTGGTCAATGGGGCCATTCACAGTTCCACGGGTCACTTTAGGCGTTTCAGTTTCCTGGCACGCTATAGGCCCGCGATAACCGAGCCCTTCTCAACATTACAATTAATTCTAGAATGGAATCTTAATTACTTTTGGCAAGTTTAGAAGACCGGGGGGAAAAAAGAAGGGAGAAATGGAGAGAGTGGCGTTTTCTCTCTAGTTGGACAAATGGAGGTATTATGGGTAGCATCTTCCACGCTGTCTGTCAGTGGATATTGATTGGGAAGCAGAGACCGATTGTGCAAATATGGATTTCTGATTTCTAATCCCAGGCAAGAAAAATGTTGTCTTTCCCGTGCCTTGAGCAAAACGTGAGGGCTTTCACATTTTCACATTTGAGGAGAGGTCATGTAGGCATGAAGACTTACTGCAGGAGGTGAATACAGTCTCAACAGGTAAACATGTTTTTGAATTGAAATCCAGGAACTGAGAAATTCAAGGGTTTCAGCAATGCAAGATGGGCAGCTATCAAGAGAATAATACAATGAATTTGGCAGTGCACCATAACAGTATATATTATTTCATGTAAGGCAAAATACACATGGATCATTTATATTGATAATCAATTATTTAATTAGTTTATGTGTAATGACTAATGACTTATACTGGAAGGTTCCTATAGATGGTGTATTTTACACATGCACACACACACACACACACACACACACTCACACCTGTATATGGCGTGTTTGTATGTAGCATTGTACGGTAGCCTGATAAAAATATTTTTCTAGACATAAACCCCTGTAAAGTTTGACCCTACACTCTTATATGTCTAAATCATTTTGTAAACCTACATGTGGAAGCCTACACAATGACTCCTCATGCATGTTCAGCATCTATACACACAATAATCCAAATATTCAGATTTATCCTATGTAAGTTTTGTGAGTTATGTCTTTAGTTTTATACAGCAGTAGGTTGCATTATCAGAGAATTATCGCGATTAAAAGTACACATGCGGAAATGAACAGCTTTTCCAGGTGGACACGTTTGCTGTGAGGGGGTGTGTGTGTGGGGGGGGGGGGGGGGGGGGGCGCTCCTGCTTCTTTGTCTCCGTGGGTAATTTCCTCTCATCCCTCTCCCCGGCCGCGGCGCTTTCTGGCGCACGGAGCACTCCTCTTTCCGTTTCAATGAAGACAGCTCATTTACAAGAGTCCTGGGCTGAACTGCTGACTGTGTCGTTGGGACGTGTGTGTCAGGGAGCAGGCTGTATCATTAACGCACTCAGGGAGCATTAGACGTATCAGGGCTCGGCCACGCAAGGTCAGGCCCATTCTTCTTTTCTTCTTCTTTTCCCGTTTTAGCCGTATGGTAGGGAAACAAATCTCATTAGCTGTATTTTTCTCTTACTGCCGAGCATGTGTGCATTATCAGACAACCCCCCTGCATCCGTTTACTCCCGTTAGCAGTATTAAAGGTTTGCCACAGGTACAAGGGGAAAAGCATACAAAGAAAACAGTCTTTTAAGTGCAGAATGGCCTCATTAGGGGCTAAGAAGTGTAGACGTTAGTTCTCAGCTCACTGTCTTGTTCCCAGAGCCAATGGGACTGGTTTAGCAGGTGCAGCACAGGCCTGTTTGTACAGAGCAATGCGTTTGTGTGAGTGTCCCGGACCGTTGATTAAATTCATCCTTTTAAGACAGGTCTCCAGAACTGGCAGTCTGCCCCTACCAGAAGTCCTTGAAAGAAAAAGACCCACCACAGACACAGACACACAGACACACACACACACACACACACACACACGCACGTGTACACGCGCGCACACACACACACACACACAGACACTCACAGACTCACTCATACGCACAGAAACACTTGACTCCATGTGAAAGATGAAACAATTGTAAAAGAGTACAGGTATAAAACCACATTCCCCCCACCTCCCCCCTCACACCTCTGGCCCACCCAAGGGCACTCCCCTGGGGGGGGTGGGGGGGGGGGGGGGGCGTGTTGTTAGCTCACAACACAGCATACTCATCAAGATAATGATGGACAGCTTTAAACCAGCTCGCAGCTCTATAGAGATGAATGTGCTGTTAGGCCTCCTGTTCAGCATTGCTGCTTTCCGCACTCTTCCTGTGGTTTATCAGGCAACGCTTCCCACATCCATAATGGACATTAGTGTTGTGTGTGGGAAACGGACACTGTTAAACACCCGCCTGTCTAAACCAGGGGACAATCCATAGCTACAGTATGTACAAAGGGCACATTCTTCTCACAAACGATTCTCTTTTTCTTCAGACGCATCTCTCTTCTGAGAACTTGGGGCTCGGAAAAAAAAAAGGAAAGTGGCAGTAATGCTTTTTTTCATGTCCGGCAAATGTTCAAAGATACAGTAGAGAAGAAGAGAAAGCCCCCCCCCCCCCCCACCCACCCAACCCCCCACCCCGCATCCAACTCATTAGGCTAATGTTTTTTTATAAGGCACTTGAAATGTCAACGCAGCAGTGGATTTAGTGTAAACTTAAATTCCATTACCTGGCAGGCATTAATTGCTGGCGGAGCACCGGGATCCCTCCCAGGGGTCTGATATGGTTCTCTCTGTCATCTCGCTAACTATTCTGTCTAGACGAACTCGGAGCTCCTAATCCACCACGGGATCAATAAACGGCACATAATTCAGCCACGATAATGAGCTTTCACTTAAACACCAATGGTCACTTCTCTGAAGAACGGCGGTGTAAAATGATAATGTAATTATTAAAAAGACAGATAAATGAAAAAGTACTTTCGTGGGAGGGGAAGGAGGCTGTGTAGCTCAATTAGCCACACTTAAAGTTATTATTGTTATTCCAGATAATGCTAATCAGGAGAAGGGAGATAAATCCTTTTTTTTTGTTCTTCTTTCACCTGGTAACAGAAGGACATTATCAGCACTTCATACGGAGCCTGACGTTGTTTTACACATGAGTGTTATTAAATATAGCCACGATAGACCGTCAATTGGATTGCGCATAAGTTAGTGGGCTGCAGTTGATGCGATTCTTCTTCAGGCGCGCATATTAGCACATAGAGTGAGATGGAATGTTTGCCTTGCAAATATTTCACAATTAAAAGTGAAAGTGAGCTCAGAACTCAAATTGTGATGCGCGTAATAACTACAGGACACTATGAGTAGAGTGGAGAGAGGGATAGAGTGGATGTTATTCTTTGCAGTGAAGGAGGTAAGTGGATAATTGATTTTGCGAATTGGGTTGTATCTACCTTTTTCACCTACTCTCAACAGCACGGATACCCAGCCTGAGGGGGGAGCGTCGCACGCCGAAAGACAATATTATTGTCGTTTGAAAAACGGAGGACACAGGTAACGCTCACACCACCGTTATTCCAACACAAATGTGCTTCAGGATGTGTGACACAGATGCTGTAAGGGCAAACTTGTGACACGAATGTGACATATTTTGTTCCCTAACCTTAAAATATTAAGCATATCTACTTACGCTGAGGTCTAGTTGATCTGTACATTACATGACAATTTAAGCATTTAGCAGAAGCTCTTATGCAGAGTGACTTCTGCTGTAGCTTTTTTACAAAACAATCTTTACATACAATCATGTATACATCTGTATATTTACTGAAGCAATTCAGTAAAAGCGACTTGCTCAAGGGTACACCCGCAGTGCCCCACCTGGGAATTGATCCTACACTCTCACGGGTACAAGCCCACTCTACCCATTATTGTGAGTGGCAATTATTTGTATATTTGCCCATATATTATAAAATGTATGTTCTGATAATATTGTAGTGGCGGCTAGCAGAGTAAGCTAGCCACCGAAGGTCTAGCTGAGTAATGTGTTCCTGTTATGTGATGTCAGTGTATTGGATTTGCATATTGGTTCCCAGAGCACTTTAAGAAGGGCTTGCAACCTGTGCTCTGGGTCAGTTTGTACATTGTGAGTAGCATCTTGCAAATAAAGCGCAATGCATTGTGTTCAAGATCCGGCTGGTTTTGTCTGGGGAAGCAATCGTTACAATATATTTTATTTCCATATATGTCATGTTGATTTTGCAATATTTCACTATTCGAGTATGCAGTATACACTATATGAGTGTATTTCCCTAGGCCGTACTGTGCTGTTAAATGCTATGAGCTGAAGGGTACCGCATTGCCCGGTGCTCATTACCTTTCATATCATTATTAATCTGTACTCCAACACGCTTGAATTCGGTGATTAAATCATTTTTACTAATCCAGGCACAAAGTTGTCTTATATTAGTACCATGTGATGATTTCTTTACATTCCAAAAGAAAAGTTTATCTAGAAAAAGATTATGCTTGAAATACATGAGTGAAAGTTTCAGCAAAACCTAAACATTGGGGAACATGACACAATGCCAACCAATCAAAACTGCCTCCTATTAAAACATAATAAAAACATATTTAAGCGGTACTACAGATGTTTTATTAAATAAAACACCGCTAGGTAAAGTACAGTATTTCACAGCCAGTATTTACAGTCTGTGTGAGAGCTACTGTATGTAGCCTAATAAACCCAGCCTGGCCTAGGGCTTGCTGGCAAATTACTGTCCCCTAATTATGTGCATCCTAGAACCCAAATAAAATAAGAAAATTCTCAAGGATATATCAATATGCTCGTTAATCATCTGCAGGCTACGGGCGTCCGGCTCAGATAAATAAGGGCTTTTATGGAAGGCTTGCTCCAACTGTTTATCTGCTGATGACATTTTCTGCATTGCCCGAACGGCGGGATAATTGCTAGATTTATTCATCAAACAAAACTGCGCCTTGTGGGAATGCGCCGTAAGTAAGGTTGCAGGACTCGCAGCGACATTTTCATCAGGGATCTGTGGCAAAAAAAAAGGGGAGGGGAGCGGGGAATTCTCGCTATCAAAGGCTAGTTACAATTAGAATTAGCTCTGCTCGGCTTCTCTGTGAGGGAGAACTTGCCCCTGACCTGCTTGCTCTGTTAAATTTGGTTTCCACCGGGCTGGATTTCCCTAATGCACTAAATGCCTTGGCGTGCTCAGAATGTCACACCTCCCAGAGAGGACTGGCATTTGAAGTCATGTATTTTAAACCAAAAAAAAAGAAGAAGAAGAACAAAAAAAAACCCAGGAGCCAGAATGCTGGGAGCGGCCCACGCTCCATATCCTCGACACACGGAACAACAGGCTTTGGGCAAGGCAAAGAGGAACACAACAGCCTCCTTAAAGCCCCGTTAGAAAGCCAGTCTGCATGCATTGTTTTAGGGCTTGCTCTACATTTCTGCTGTTTTCGCCTGAAATAATACTTTTCAAAGCATGGCGATTGGACTATCTCGGAATATCACCACCACCAATATCACAAATGCCATCATCTAGGAAAACTGGGATACACTAGATGATGGTCTGGAACTCTTTCCGAAATCCTGTGTGAATGCTGTCTAGGCTCATCAAATAAACATGCAAATAAAATCTTGAACATATGTTTTTTTTTACAACAGTATTTCCAATTAAAAGTTAGTCTTCTACCCAGAAACTGCCTAACTGGACAGAAGACAACGTTTTGAATGACTTGCTAAAGTATACCCACACAGATGTATCTCAGGAAGAAACAGGCCCCTGGATAAGTTGTTCAGTAATGAGTGTTGTGTTTTTGGCGTTAACATTTCCAGCAGCCTTTACGCATGTGAAGCCGCTGTCAACGCTAAACCATCTGCATCTCTGCAATTAACATAATTGGTATACATTACAACGAAAAAGTGTTTAGAGTGCAGTGCTTTCTACTTGTGACGCCTGGCTAAATAGGACTTGTGGCACGGTTTTTCGAATGGCCATGTTGTTGATTAAACATAGTTTTTAGAAAGATATGTCGCATTAATGAAGGATTTTACAGACAAAAGCCCTTTTAAACATCCAGGTGCGGGAGCAGTCGGTCAAGTGTTTCTGCTTTCATCAGGCGTAAATACCGTCTTAACACCTGGACAAGACGCCATGGAGTTGTGGCTCAGCCAATGAGGACGATGCGCAAGCACGTTCCAGCTGCTTGATAAGGAATAAATTGGACTTGATTAGAATAAATCACTTTTCACGTGAGCGTAATTCACATTTCCAGAGAAAAAGCGAGCTGGGGGAAACCAAAACAACTTCAAATAAACAAACAAGCAAAAACAGAGTTGCCAACATAGAAGTGCGTTTTTTTTGTTTTTTTAAAAAATCACGGTCAGGGGCAAATGCAGGGTGTCACTAGAGGCATTCCACCACAATGCACCGGCTTACAACGGCCATGTTTCAGAATTAACAGCAAAGCTAGCTTAGCCCTCTGAGGGCATATATGAGCAAACATACAAAATGGCTCCATTTGCTGTACATACGTATATGCAAATACAGGATGAACTCCAGGGAAAGACTTTGGCCATGCACTTTGCAACTGATGATCTTTTGAAAGGGCCATTTAGTAAATTATGCTTTCCGAGTGTTACTCAGGTAACCACACCAGGTGTCTTTTAAAGCTAAACATTTCACATTTAGTTCATGAGTCATTCACTCCGGTTCATATCAGAAAGGCAGATATCAGTGCAGAATTGAGTAGCACTGAACAGCATGTCATATCTGTCTGGTAACCAATGGCAAACTATACATCCCCCTACATCTACCACTCTAACTGGGTATTAGTGGGGAGGATAAAGTACGCAAAATTTCAAAATTCCAAAACTTTTAAACTTGCATTTAATTGGCTGGCGTCACGGGTCTTCGTCTGACATTGCTGCTTGGAGAAAAAAAATAGGTAAATCAATGAAAAGGGCTCAAGCAGCTTGATCATACATGAGGGGGAAAGGCAGTAACCCAGGTCTGGGCCTGCCTTACCCCCGTCGCTCTGTGTCCCTGACAAATGGAGCCCGGAGAATAATTGAAGAGCACGGCTGCCAGCTTAGGTCAATAACATTTTTTTCCCCTTCTCTGCAATAACCCCCTTAACAATCACCTTTTTTTTTTCTTTTTAATCTTCCCTGTCGCCGCTTCAAACACAGCCGGGACCTGCCACTTAACTTCCCAGGCTTTCTTGTAACCAGAAAAAATAAAATAAAAAAAGACAAAGCGTGTCCAGTGCTTAAGGTCCACCTAGATGAAAGCAGTTTGTTCATATGAATTTGTTCACAAGTCAACTCAATTCAATATTGCGATAAAATAGTACATAGAGGACTATATATGCAGAACTATTTTTACCACACACGTTTGAATCATGCTTTTATACAGCTCTACGGCAAAATGGCGTCCGTTCAGATGACCAAATCACTGCTAAACAAGAGACTATGTTAAAGAGGTGAAATAAGTTAATTATTCCTCACCGTGCAACGATATCACAATGTCAGACAAGGTCAACAACTACACAATGTGGTGGTTTCATGTACATTAGCAACCAAAGCCTTCCCGGACATCAAATTTACAGACCGCCACTCTGTTAATTCCAGATAAACATGGATTAATTATGGTAAGCGGTAGTGTAATGTGAAATGACAATGGGCAATTATGTCTATAAATGCACACAGTATTTATTTATAGGCCTCATTATTATTTTGATAAATAATGGAAGAATTAGGGCCAGGGTGCAAGACTAGAGGAAAAATGCCCTTTGGCCCTCTCAGCCGCTATCTCCCTATGCATGTTTTAATGCAATTATTGATTGGGTTCCTGTGTTTACCAAAAACGTCTTGCAAGCAAACAGATTCCACAGACTGAGCGGCTTTGGAATGACACTGGTCTGACTGTCAACAGTAAGCACGTAGTCAAACTAACACTAATCTTCTGATAATATTACAGAGGTGTGCAGATACTTGCATGTCGATACAACACAGGGGAGATGCAATGTTGCAGCCCCCCACCCCCCCCCCCCCCCCCCCACGAATTAGTTACGCATGGATATTTAATTATATCTTTTGTCAGATGTGCTTGGTGGAGGGTTAGCATTGTGTTTCATCGAGTGGAAATATAGTAATCCCCGGTACACAAAAAGCGACGGTTTCATTGTCTGTCTGACTGACAAATTTGTTTGCGCGCACGCAAGACCAACAGATTAAAACACTGTAGAGGGCGAGATAAACAGACAAGCAGACAGTCGGATGCCTTTTTCCATTTCAGAGAGAGGAAGTCAGATTCAACAATGCGTTTTAATCCATCCGAGGCTCATTGAGGCCATTTGACATTGCTCGACTGCAGCCCACACAATTTACATGTTATAGAGGGCTTTTCATCAGCCAGCAAAGAGCGGATCAGAGAGGAGTTCACTATTCAGATGAACTAATGCAAATGATACCTACAGTACGAAGTCAATGTCAGGGAGTCTTTATTTGAACCCGCATCAAATAAAGCGGGGGATTTTTTTTCTCTCTCTCTCTCTCTCTCTCTCTCAGCTTTCAACCCTTGCTGCTCTATGCAAATTCATTGTGAGGAAACGCATTTAGACACTTGCTGTTCAATTGTTGCAAATGCTCCACGTGAGGCTGCTGTACTTCTGATGCCAGCGCCGGGAAGATCAAACGCTTAATTCAAGGAATGCCATTCGTGCCCTGCCAACCTTGAGGGCCGGGGTTTTTTCCTTCTTTCTTTTTCCTGCGGATAACCCGGATTTTCGGAAAGGAAACAAAGGAAGACCTTCGCATCAGTCTATGTTTGCGAGAGGTACAGAGAAAGGGGACACGCCAAACTCAATGTGGGTCACAGCAGCTGAACGGGAGGCGGTGAAGACATTTTTTTTACGGGTGTGCACCCTAAAGATCAACGATTGCAAGGCTGGCAAGCGAAAGCAATGTAATCTTGTGTGTAAGAAAAACATTTGGCCCATTTTTATGAAAGTTTGTTTAAGCTCCTCGAAGAAGGATATATTTCCACAGTGACGTATAGTCCTGATCCTTTACAAACTCACTTATTACATGTCACAACAAGAGGGGATTATGTTATTTGAATACACACATTTAATATTAGCAGTAGGTGTTGACAGGATTTAAAAGCTCGCTCACTGCCGGATTCATTGCCCTGAGCGTCTTCCCTTGACAAAACGTCACATCCTCACATTTTAGAACCAAAGTGCGCTTACATTTGTAACCGAGTCAAAAAATCACACATCAAAACAAACATATGAAGTAGAGGATGTATTCAAATCAACAATCTCTGTCAGGATGATACTTATTTACTATACAGGCGAAACTACAATTAACAAGCACAATTTCTTGCCGCCAATTTGCATGATAACGATAAATAGCAACATCATACCTTTCAGTGACAAAGCCTCCATTTTCATGGATTTGCCAATTGAAGGTGAGGTTTAGTCTTCCTTTCAGTTGTGGCTGTTAAAGAATACACCTTTGAATCGATGCTCACAGGAATTTGCAAAGCACGAGGTCATTTTATGCAAAGAAAAACTCCCAAAGGTAATGTTGCAAAATTAGCCTTGATTCTGTTTTTTCTGGTTTAGAAAAAAGATGGCTGGCTTTTGTAAAAATAAAAAAAGAGGTAACCAGAGTATCCAGCACAGCAGACCGTTTTTCATTAATAAAGACAGATAAAGGCTTTGGTGCAAAACTGAGACCCGTCCACATCTTTTCAAGAATGTCCAATGCCCGTGGAAATCAGCCTTACAGAAATGGAATATACTGCAATATACTGACGTAAAATACTTTAAGGGCTTCGCTTACTAAGACCTAAGTTTTAGCTTGTGCAAAACCTTTCAGCACATGCAAAACTAATAACACAACCAATGATTGGTGGAAAACAAATACTATGACCAATTATTGGTCCCAAGCCCTAAATATATTATCAAGTTCACTATGTGGGCAAATATACAAACTATTGCTGCTTTTGGACACTGCAATGTATTTTTTGTAAAAGAAAATGCACTGCTATGAAATATATTTATCATTATATTTTCCAAAAGGTCCACATATTTACAATATAATGCAGCATATTCCATTTCCATGATGGCACATCCATTTCCCACAATGGAAAGCCCAGACCCCCCACATAACCTGTGATATATTCCAATGACCCTTGGCCATTGGGTCGGCGCAGGTCATTTCAGGTCAGCTTATTAATTTAAGTACCAATGCTTGTCTTCCTGGTGCTCTGCAGTTTAACGCAAGATGCACTGCACTCAGCTTTGCCCTAAAATAAGACAGATAAGAAATAAAACGACAGAGGCTGCCAAGTAGCTCTCAGCCCCAGTCTCTCTCTCTATGTACCGAAGCGTGGAGGTCAAGCTTGGCAAATTAAATGGCTTTATGCTGAAATACGCTCCCACACAAACACACAACATAAACGATGCCCAAATACCACACTTTGAGTCATGAAGCAGCCATCTAACATCACCACAGCATGGCCTCCACAATCTCCCTGGTCTGTTCATATATACAGTATCATTTGTATCGTGTATAAAAAGTGCTGCAATTTCTGCATGGTGAAACCACAATGTAGAAAAATACCCTAAAAAATAAAAAAATAAAAAAATCTCAGAATCTGCACTTCAACCACACGTGAATTGTTTGATTACAAATCTAAAATTGTGTAGTACAGAGCCAAATCAAGAAAAAAAATATGTCTTTGTCCCAAACATTATGGATGGCACTGTATATATATATATATAGTATACAGACACACACACACATATTATTTTGCCTTTATAGTTACAACTTGGGGGGGTCTGCTCCACTTATTTTAGCCCATTAGGAGTAAATCATTTGTATAATTTTTTTTTTATACATAAAAAAAAAACAATACCTCCTTAATACCTCATGAACATATTTATATGGAATATGTATGTAATCTGTGGCATGCCATGACAGTCGTATTTTGACAAGAGCTACTGTGTATCAACTAAAATAGTTTGACAGACTGATTGATTCCAGGTCCAAAGTGCTAGGACTGCTCAGTTGTCAAACCAGATGGTTTTAACCCTTGTCTGCTGTCATCTACAGCCACTAAGCCTTCCGCCGCTGAACAAATTTGTGAAATCATGTCCTATTTCATTAGAAGGAAGGGGATTCGCGGGAGTACATGAGCTATATTTCAGTCGGCGACACGCTGGAAACGGGAATCACCTATTCTCTGCTAAATTACAGTAATGTAGCAACGACAGCTGTTTCTTCCAGGGGAAACACTCACTTTACGTCGGCGAAATAAAAGTGATCATTGCCAATTAAATGCCCATTAATTGTGTAAGCATGGAATGCTGCCAGATGTTTACATTACAAAGAAAAATAGCCGCCTTTATTTACTCTCCCCTAATAGCCATGAGCTTGGTATTTTCCTTCTGCACACAAAAAAAAGCAGAGCATAATTACGCAAAAACATAATAATAATTGCATCCGTCCGCGGTTGTGGAGAGAAAAGCGGAAAGACGGATGCTTTCCCGTAGCAAAGGTACCGATATTACACAAACCTTCAAGAATGTCTATTTTTCAGAATGCAATTACCAGGCCTAATTTGCAAGAATTAATCTTGCATTGCTCTTAGTGTTCAACAAAGCCTTTTACAACACTGCATTTAAAGCATGGCGCAGGTGTACATCTACATTACGCATAATATACAATGTAGAAATATGCGATGGTAGATTGGTAGAAAAGGCTGATGACCTCTCTAACAACCCAGCCAGGCAATTGGTCCTAACGCTCACCCCACACCGCCCTTTGCACAAAGCTGCAACACTTTACCTGGCCTCTGACTGCAGGTTGCAGGAAGGAGACCAATTTAATCCTGTGGGCTCAGGGATGACCCGGTAACTAGAGGCTGCAGTTCCTGAGAGTGGAGTGTTGCTATTCCCCTAAGCCTGGGTACTGACTTCTTTATCCAGAGCTTACCTGAACGGAGCGTCCGCCGCCAGCATCATTATCACGCCCCACTCCCTCTCGAAGGCATCAAAAGAGCCCCAGGACAAACCGGACCCTTCCAGGGGTGAACCCCAAACTGCCCCTTCAGCACTGTGGGCACCCCCCCAGGCCCCAGAGCAATAAGCAATGAAAAACATACACCCCCCTCTTTTTCTGGGGATCTTATTGGTAATGTTAGGGCTGTGCAAACGGAGCCCCTTCAATCATAGAAGGAGCACCAGGAGCATTCAGTACAGCTCAATTCACAGGATATGCCAAGCTGGCGGCCATCTTTATTCATTTAATTTCGAGGAGGAGGCCCCTATTCAAAGCCACCTGCGCCGCTCAATTTTATTTCATCCATTCGAAATGCTGGATATTACTGAATCTATTCAGTTTATGGAATTGGCTCACCTGCGCATTACACCTAAGTACACCTCAGCCTCTCTGCCTCTCAGTTTCACCCACATCTTATAGAGCGATTATGGTCTAGCTTTGGCTTTTTCGATGGCCATTCCAAGCTGTGGCCCAATCAAGCGCCCCCAGTGTTCACTGCCTGTCGTCCCACATGCACATGTTTGCACAGACTGGGTACTGACCCTCACTGCAAAGGCGACCGGCCCCGAATTTGGTGGTGTTGGGGGGGGGGGGGGGGGGCAGATTTGTCAGGGTCTTCCGTTTTAGGGTCTGGGACACTCTCCTTAAGCAGTGGTCGGCACAGTTGTTTTACCTAATGCAATTAACGCCGATACTGACGGCGCCTGCAGCTCACCAGCAAGAGGAGAGGGAGAGGGAGGGGAGGGAGGAGGTGGCGGCAGCAGACTGCCCAGGCCAAGAAGCGAGGAAGTTAACATTTAATGATGGGGAGCGGGGAGATGGCTGCCTCTCCCTCAGCCTTACTCCAGGGTGGGGGGGGGGGGGGTTTGAGTGCGGCCTTTCGGGGGAGGCAAGATGAAGAGCCGGTGTCAGGGACGGCTTTTAATGGTCAGAAGTGTGCTTAGTTCCACTGACTCTGGGCCCTCTCCCCCGTGGCCTGGAGTCCACTCTATATAACTGGCCATAATTCACCTCATTTGGCAGTTTGGGGTCTCTGAGGGTCTGGGATAAAAAGTGAAGAGAGCCGTAATGGCGGCCGGGGGAGAAGGGAGGGCTCTTACGAGATCTCCGCGGGAGGACGCGTCTGGAGAAGGCCCCCGAAACCGTTTTCCCCCGGCCGTCCATTCGGAAGCCGAGCAGAAACCGGAGGAGCCTAAATTCGGCTAGCTTCACACGGCGTTACATATGAAGAATCCGCTCCATACAATCTCACCAGTGCTCTTGCAGGTCTGAGAACAATAACACGAGGAATGCTAAATTCGGCTAGCTTCACACTGCGTTACATATGAAGAACCCGCTCCATATAATCTCCCCAGTGCTCTTGCCGTTCTGAGAACAATAACATGAGGAATGCGCGAGCCTTCGGTCCTCTTCACAGCATTAGCGTTTACGCAGTTCCGCTGCAAATATTTGAGACGTGCGTTTAATCGGATAGCGCCCTGTTTACCTCTCCTGCCATTCGCAAACAAAACATCCCGGCCTAATTAAGCGTTGTTAAATGTGCGTTATTACGCTCCTGTGCACCTCCCCAAAAATCCTTCTGGTTCACCACTGGAACCTGCTTCACGGGAAATGAGGCAGAAAGGCTCTAATAAAAATTACAGATAATTACTTTCACCGCAACAGTGAGTATTTACATTGAACGTGCTTCATTACTGCCAGCGAAACGGATCACCACAAAGCACATTAATATCATGCTAGAACAATGGAGAGCCAGGGACAGCCTCTCTGGAAAAGAATCACAGAGATGTGCACCCCCAAGCATGCACACACACACACACACACACACACACACACGCTCTCAGTCACACACATGCTCATACACATACACACACACACACACACACACTGTCGCACACACGCTCCCGCACACACACGCATGCAGTCACACACATGCTCGCACACACACACTCACACAAGCACTCAGTCGCACACATGCTTGTACGCACACAAACACACATATGCGCACACACATGCACACACACATGCACACACACATAAACATGCTCGCACACGCACACACACACTCAGTCACACACATCCTCGCACGCACACATTCACACACGCACACATGCTCGTACGCATACACACACATACACTCAGTCGCACACACGCTCGCACGCACACACACACACAAACACACGCACTCAGTCACATACATGCTCGCATGCACACACTCACACAAGCACTCAGTCGCACACATGCTCGTACGCCTAGGCAGGCACACACACATGCACACGCACACACACGCGCACAAACAAACACACACGCACTCAGTAACACACATGCTCGCACGCACGCACACACTCACACAAGCACTCAGTAACACACATGCTCGTATGCATACACACACACACACACACACACACACAAATGGACACACATGCGCACACACACACACACACACACACAAACTCAGTCACACACATGCTCGCACACACACTCACACAAGCACTCAGTCGCACACATACTCGTACGCGTACACACACACATACAAATGCACACACACACACACACACACACACACACACGCACGGACGCACACAAATGCACACACATGCGCACACACACACACACACACACAAACTCAGTCACACACATGCTCGCACACACACTCACACAAGCACTCAGTCGCACACATACTCGTACGCGTACACACACACAAATGCACACACATGCACACACACACACACACACGCACGCACGCACACAAATGCACACACATGCACACACACACACACGCACAAACGCACACACCCGCACAAACCCGCACATGCACACACACACATAAACACACACGCCACCATATCTCCCTCCCCCACCACCCATGATATTTGAAAATTAGTTCATAATCCGTGTCTACCGCGAGCCAATCTAACAGTGTTGATAGCCAATGGGCATGCCTGTGTAATGCTGCCGGATAACGCATGGAGAGGCAGAATTCAGCACTACCGTTAGAGTGAACAAATGCTGTTCTGTGACCTCCCCACAAAAACGCTGTCCCTCCTGTGAATTTTAATTGACGGGTGGATGCCGGGAGGGGGGGGGGGGGGGGTTAATTTTTACTGCGGGTCCAGTCCAGGCTTGTTATTTTGGGCCCTCTGTGGGGGAGGGGAGCGGGAGGTGGGGGTGTGTTCCCCTCTCCCACCATGACATGTCCTGACAGAAAAAATTAAATGAACATTAATAATAATAATAATAATAATAAGACCATTCTGTTTTAGGATACAGTGACCAAAAAGAGAAATAGGTGCAGTAAAACTGTACATTCTAAAACACAAACTATGTCAGATGACCCTGGCGCTGACGAATCAAGCTTGCATGTATATAAATGGGTCTATTGTGAACGACAAACAGTGACAACAATCTAAGAATACAAAAGTGTAAACAATAATTAAATTAATATTCAGTCTACTCCACATATCCTTTGTGAATATAAGGAATAAAAATGAAGAAAACATCAGGACCTCAAGTACAGCAATCCATTCTACTTGATTCATATCATGTGACCTGAGGGCTCTCTTTACGGTTTAAATCTCATTACCAAGCAGACCGATGGAGTTCTCCTGTATATCTGCATTTTATTTAGAAATGCAGGTGCTATTCATTCTAAATATGTCTGCAGTATGAACGGCATGACCTGCACCAACAATGTAGACTTTATCTCACATTCATTCCAATGCGTGAGGTAATCATGGCAACAATGACATAGCAAAATAAGATTTTTCCCTAATTGTTTGACATTATATGAGATAATCTGACGTGCAGTCATTTGACCTGCAATATGAGGGCTGTGAAATGCGTTTCAGAATGATGGCCACTGCCAACTGAAGCAATCAATGCTGTGACAACGTTGAAAACTTTGATTTGGATTTCATTGATTGGAGGGTTTGGCGCTGTTCACCAGTTTGCCCCTCTCAGTTAAACGCCATGTCTTATCCTGTCCTACTTACACGGTGCTGAATTGGATTCAGTAGCCATGGTGATGTGATCTCTCTTCCTCTCGCCCTTTACGTATATACATATGGACACTCACAAAAATATATCACTCCGCCCCACCATATCAGGCTCCGCCCCAATGTATCAGGCTCCGCCCACTGTATCAAGCTCCTCCCAGCTTCAGTCTGAGCCACTACCAGTGCAGGGTGGCAGCAAATGGCACATCACTTAAGATCATTTGATGTTTTTGTTGTTGCACAGGATATTTTGTTTTGCTTTTTGCTTCGTTTTTTTGAGGGGGGGGGGGTTGCCTCTGTACGTAAGTGTGTTGGTTGATGTGGGATCAGTTACTATTGTGAAATGTACAAAGAGCTCCTTTGAAGCTGTGAGTTTAGATGTACTCAAGGAGCTTATAGGAGAAGAATTTGATTCTCTCCATCTCTCTCTCTCCCCACTCTATCTCTCTCGCTCTCTCTCCATCTCTCACTCTCTCTCTCCCTCTCCACTCTATCTCTCTCTCTCTCGCTCTCTCTCCCTCTCCCTCCCTTTCTCTCTGTCTCTGTCTCTCAATCGCCCTCCCTCACCACACTCTCTCTCCATCTCCCTCTCCCCACACACTCTCTCCATTGCCCTCTCTCTCCCTCCCTCTTCCTCCCTTTCTCTCGATCTCTCTCTCCATCACTCTCTCTTTCTCTCCCTCTCTCCATCTCTCTCTCTCTCTCTCTCTCTCTCTCTCATGTTGGAGGTCCCAGTCTGTGCGTCTCACTGGAGTAGAGCTCAAAAGCAAAGCAGCAGGAATAGTACTGTTGCCATTTAACAGAAATGTAAAATCGATATACAGTTTGAAACAGCGGGGGAGAAAAAAACATCATTGTAAACCAGTTATCGATGTGTTAAAGTAATTTACACTTGCCGTTACAAGATGGATTGTAGCAATATTTATTTAGCCAGGGAGCTGGCAAAGGGGAACTGGTATGGCAATACAGGCTGACACGATGCTGGTGTTAAAGGCTCTGCCCATCTCTCTGTCTCACACACAAAAATGTACACTCACACACACACACACACAGAAATGCGCAAACAGCCACACACGTACATACACATGCATACACACATACATGCACGTAGACACGCATACACACACAAATAAACTCACACAAATACACACATCATTTCTTTCTTATTGCAACTCGACAGCCTTAAAAGAACTGGATAATTAGCTCTGTATCTGTCATGATGCTCTCTATTTCCAATGGCAGAACTTAGGGGTACTGCGAGAAGCGCAACCGGACTCTCATGTAGGAGGGAATGTTCAAAGAGCGGTCAGCGAGTAATTCCTGCTCTCTGGTTACATGCCGGTCATGGCGCTTAAACCAGGAACAACCTGTGGTCTAAGACAGCGATCATCATTGAAAACACACATCACAGCTGCCGCGGTACGGTTGGTTGGAAACGCCAGCGATTTAAACCTGCGTGCAAAGTGAACATGCTGCTATTGCTCACTGACATCCCACTGACTGGGACTATTATGGGTAAACACAGCTAATATCACAAGCGTGTTTAATGCTGGTAATGGCAGATAATTATCGCTGCCATCAGCAAAATTTATTGTATATATTTATTTCTCAGAAAAATTGAGTGGCAATCATATCTGAAAAAGGCTGACATGGGTAACAACATGATTTATTTATGTAATGTAGAAAACCTTACAGGAATTATACTTTATAATCAGAGTTCATATTATACTTTGAAATAAAGCAATAGTATAAGTGTATATATTATATTTATACAAAAAAAATAAAAAAATAACAATAAATATATATATATATACACACACACATATACAGCATATATATATATATATATATATATATATATACAGTATACGTGTGTGTGTGTGTGTGTGTGTGTGTGTGTGTGTGTGTGTGTGTGTGTGTGTGTGTGTGTGTGTGTGTAAATGCATAGATGTACATGCATGTATTTATACAATGTCAGCACAAAGTTGAAATATATAACTTATTTCCAGGGCAATTTCACTGCAGTATGCCGTAATTAATAGGACAGTGTAAAATGTCACTGCAGATCACAATCATGCGCGGTTCTGTGATGAAAAGGGTTTAAAAAGAGGAAATTCTTAATGTCTGGGCAGAGCCTGATAATCGATTTAGTAAAGAGGGTGCTATCTGGGACAGTGATGTGAGCTGTGTAGAAAGGCCCTGGCAGGACTGTCTCCCAGAGATGGGCGACAGTGCACTCCTGTGAGGAGAGAAATACACCAGAGATTCTGCCACTGGCCAGACAGTACCCTGAACTCTCACGCCTCAGACACTGATGGGAATAATGATTACAACAAAACAGAAAATCATTAAAAAAGCAAGATTATACATGTAATAATACTAATACTCCTACTACAATTACAATTGGCATTGTGAGAAAGCCATGCATGTTACTGAATTTATGAAACATGCAATATTGTTATATCTTTATATGCCATATTCCCCAGTTTACTGTCACTATTATTAGTTATTATTATTATGTTCTACTGAGCCACTGTGTTTTGTCTCCATATTACCATGGTGATATCCATTGTTTTATTGATTGTTAATTGAATGTAGTTTTTGTTAATAGATTTTGCAAAATATAACAGATTCACCCCCTTTTTAAAAGATTTAGGCAGGGATTTATTCAACCTTGACAAACAATTAATGCAAAATTAAATTCTTTTTTCCTTTTGTGAGTTCAGTGATCAGTAAATCTAACTCACCAAATGAACAAACTGAATAGAGGCATCTTTACATTTTAGAACAAAATAGCTATTCTCGAAAGCTCTATTTATAGCAAATGCGATGTTATTTTCTGGATATAAACATTGAAAAATTAAAACATGCATAAAAATGTTTTTTTGATATTTGTTTGTTCTGTGGCAACCACTCCATCCAAATGAGAGAAAAAATTAAAGCAGAAATTTTGTACATCGAAGATATTTCATTACACTGAAATAATTACAATTATGAGAGCATCATATTGAACATGAAAATACAGAAAACATGAAACCTTTTTAACGTAATTTTTAGTTTTTCTTCAGCCTTATAAAATACTATGTTAGACCTATAATTCATGCTGAGGTAGGCTGGGCAAAGCTTTAAAAAAAGGAGATTTAATGAACAGATCAGAGAGCAAAGCCGACGTCATTGGTAATAATCAGTTTAAGTGTCAGCATAACTGCATCATGAAAATAACACGGGACATTTTTGTGTCCTAGTGTGTTTCAGCTTTGCAGTTGAAGAAACACTCAGGATTAAACAGATATAAAATAAAGGTAGAAAATAAAGTTTTTTCCCCCCTTTTTAATATGCGGGGGGAAAGGGAGTCCGTTTTCAGTTTCCATAATCACAATTTGATTAAAGGCAAGTCGGAGCTTGCTCTCCGTACTTTTACTCCAGAGCTGCTAAAGTCCCATGCCGTAAAATTATCACCTTCCTACGTCTATCACACACTCATCAACTTCCCGTAGTTTGGAATTGTTGAGGCATGGCTATTTTCAAGCAAGTAAATGCTTTTTTTTTTTAATTGGCAGTGCTTGAAATAAAACATTGTACAGCTTAACGAGCAGGAATATCAGACTCCAAACATCAGCTTGGACATCTTGAAAAGGCGTTGCCATTTTCTGTTCAAGTCATTTAATCACATAACATCCATGCAATATGGGCATCATCATAGATGTCCACAGAATGAACCTGATAAAAAGCCAATGTCTTGCGCACTCGCATCTCATATTCATTTAAAGTTTCATTTAATGTTTTGTGTTTGCCTCTGCGATTTTAATTAACACAAATATTACAATAGCAAATATATAACTAATACTCAGAAATATTAAGAAAAGAATACATATATTAATATAAAACTTTACTGTATATACAGTAGCAATAAGATCACTTTTTTACTGTTTTGTTTTTCTGCTATTAAATTGTCCGGGACTCCGGTATATGACAGGCTCCCTCTAGTGGTTAGAAAGGATGAAAGAAAAAATTACCTCTCCACAAAAAATAGAATAAACAAATGGGAGCAATAGAGACTTTACCGTGATTGTGATTCATATTTCCGTTTTTATTCATGTAGACTGTCACTGCAAAAGCCCGCTGAAAAAGGGCACAGGGTTACGGCTCTCTTCTTATGGTTACAGAGTGACGTGTACATGGCAAGCTTGACATTTGATAACGAATTGCAGGTGTTGCGCCAAGCTCTCCACGATAAATAGCTTATTTGCAAGACACACAGACCCTGAGGAAAATAATAATAAAAAATGTGAAATTCATACGAAAATCCTTAACCAGACGCTGTAATACATGTGACCCGGAGAATATCTGGTGGAATTGCACACAAAGCACGTTTAAATTAAAACAGGGGGATTCTGAACCCCAAGGTTAATGACTTGAGACTCTTTCCTGTTTCAAACAAAATAAACTGATACATATTCTAAAGCATGATCTACGCTGTCATATCCCCATCTGCTGCATCTCAATGTAATTTCCTCACAATAACACATTTTTGCCTTCTGACATTGCACATCAGGAATTAGACAACAAGTTCTTGCATGATTTTTAATACGCCGTCCGCACGTTTAGAATAAATAACAGTCACTTTTTTCTTTGCATATCATCACTGTTCCTTTACAGTATGCAACCTCATGGGCATATATATGTCCATACAAACAATGATTGTAACAATAATAAACTTCTTTGAAAAAAAATTCAATTTTTTCTCTTGTATACTAAAAGTTTAAAAACAGAAGTGTCAAATGGTGTAGTAAAAGCTCAGGGTTGACAATTGCACTCTGACCGTGGAAAAATACATAAGAATCATATTTTTACAAAATGTTTTTTCATGTATCACGGTTATTCCCGTTTGCAATCTTGCCAGCGGAACCACCACAGAAATGACTTATCGTGATTTAATTTTTTCGCAGGAACAAACTGTATCAAAGGGATATGACTTTTAATTGTGTAGATTAGATTCTGACAGGAAGCAGTGTAGAGTGGAATTAAAGTTCAGATGGGAGGGGGTTGGGGCATGGGCACTGGGAAGCTACCGGATGCCCTGAGAGGGAAACAGGCAGAGGGTTCACCAGCAGTATCACGAAGAGCCGGTCCGCAGGCTGGGACAGCCGCGAAGCGGGGAGAGCGAGGGGGGCGATCGGGAGACGGCGCTATGGAAACGCACTCACGAAATGAAGCAAGTAAACAGCCGTACGAAAGGGGGGATAAATTAACCCCTCGACTTTCATTGTCATCCCCGGCTGTGTAGCAGGCAAGAGGTACACTTTGAAGAGCTGGTGGCAAACACACACACACCACGCACACACACACAAACACACGCACGCACGCAAACACAGACACATAGGTTCCACACACTTCCTTGAGCAAATTCTGTGTTGGATCTGGCCTTTCCCTGACATCCTCCCATTGCAAACTTTTAAATAGTTTTAAATAATGCTGTTTTCCATTATCGGAGCGAGAGAGAGAGCTGTCTGATGCAGATGTGTGTATAGCCATGCGGTTCGGTTACGCCCACATGACGCTGGTAAGCGATTATCTCAGAGAACACTGAATGTACCGGAAAGGCATGCATTCTAATAAAAAGAGAGCATATAAAAAAGAATATTAAAGATGCGATGTGAGCAAAAAAAAAAAATGAAAAAAGGTTAAAAGGATGGCTTTTTCTTTCAAATATCTTAGTTAAGGCTTTTTTTTTTTATAATTCATTTCTTCTGCATCTATTATCCCCGAGGTATCCTCTAAGGCTACTGGGTACGCTATTTCAAATGTATTTCTTTTCATAGCACTCTGAACCGCTGTTAAAGTCTTAAATTATCCGCAGGAAAGCAAAAAGTTCCACCGTTTGAAAATCCCAGTTGTATATCTGGAAACACCACAGGCGCAGCGAGGCTGCGGTTAGCGCCGGGGTAGGTGATCGACGCTCCGCGATACCGTTCCGTGACTGAACCCCCACACTACGAGGGAAGCTTAAAAAAATTTTTTTTTAAATAAAAATAAAAATGGGAAAAAAAAACGGCTAAAGGTCAAAGGTCACGCGGTGCTCGTTTGCCGTCTCGGGCGTCAACTGCATCTTCTCGCCTCAGGTGTGCTTGCGCTGTGGAGATGGTGAGGTGAGCACACTCATCTCCAGACCCCATCAACAAAGCTACTGTATGCTACATTCCACAAAAAAAACCAAAGAAAAATAAAAACAAATAAAATAACGGTTGCTGAAGCTTGATATTGTTGAGATACAGTAATTCTCAGATGTGCCAGTATCTGGGCAGAATTAACAGGCGGACATTGGTGCACATCATGCAATCAATCAAAGCAAAAAAAAAAAAAAAAAAGTGTTCTGGAGGTGTGCGCCTCCATCGCCATGGTTATATGACTTTGTACTACTTTTGTGCTGCGGCGTCTCAGTTAATAAAATCCCAGATTGGACAGTAAGTGTCTTGCCCTCATCTTGCAGTTCTCTGTAATTAGCGGCAGACCAGGCTACGCGTGCAGCCGCCCTCTCCAGACGTGAGCCGCGGTGTCAGGCAGAGGAGATGTCAGCGTGCTCGGCCCAGTTTGCTAAGCGCTGACACGCCGGAGCTCACTCATTAGACGCTGGGAGCCTGAGGAAGCTCGGTACCTCAGGTGCAGGTACGAAGCACCAACACCCCCCCCCCCCTCCCCCGCAAGCCACCCGCCCCCTTCAACCCAAACTCCCCAGAGGCCCTACAGCAGAGAGAAAAGAGTTGGCACAGTGGTGGGGGGCGGGGGTGTCTGACGGTTAAGGCACACTGTTCTCCGCACTGGGTTTTAGACCCGGAGTTCGGCGGCATAATGAGACGGATGAAGCTTCCAGAAAAGGACTTAAACACGGGCGACGAGCGTGTTGCTTGTGCCTTCAGATTCCAATACACACCGCTCCTCCGTCCCTATCTAGGGTGACAGATGGCGCCCGGAAACGGCGACTTAGACTTGCATGCAAGGATTGCAAACAGCATATTACGGCAGGCCAAAAGTGTATGTACACACTAATCCTTTGTCATTTTAAGGACTATTACCTTAATCGCACCCATGGATGGGTTACAGTTCTAATAAAAATTATGCTTTATAAAAATAAACAATATATTTGTGTATGTGTATGTGCGTGTGCGGTGTTTTGAATTTCTTTCTATTTGTTAAAACAATTAACACCTTATAATCAAACTCATTGGAAATTTTCAATTCGGCATTAAACTAAAAGACTTATTTTGTTTTCTTCCCCGCAAAAAACAAGCAGATAAGCTCAAAATCAAATTGCATTTTTAACACTATTTATTTGAACAAATATTAGGCTCTCGGGTGCTCCTCTGAACTGTAGCTATATCCTGAGGAAAATAAGATTGCAGGCTGATATCTGTGTTTTGAATTTATCTGCGCTTATTTCCCCTCTCTTTGTATTTTTACTTTAATCATAGCAGCTTAGCAGCCAGCATCAAGCTCAAACTGCGCTGGGCTCATCTATACTGCCCAGGTGCACAGCTGCCCTGGATAAAGAAGAGGGGAGAGAGAGTGAGAGTGTGAGAGAGAGAGAGAGAGAGAGAGAGAGAGGAGAGAGAGAGACAGAGAGAGAGACAGAGAGAGAGAGAGAGAGGGAGAGGGAGAGAAAAAGAGGGAGAGAAGGAGAGAGAGAGTGAGAGAGAGAGGGAGGGAGATTGAGAGAGAGAGGGAGATTGAGAGAGACAGAGAGAGAAAGAGAGAGAAGGGGAGAGAGAGGGAGATTGAGAGAGAGAGAGAGCATGAGACAGAGAGAGAAGGGGAGAGAGAGAGAGAAAGAGAGAGTGAAGAGAACCGGCAGTGGTCTCCCTGTGTCAGAATCCAGTCACGTGTGAAAACTTCCCAACTTCCCTCCCTGACGAACGGCTCGGGAAAGTTTGACAGATCAGAACGACAGCGAGCCGCTTCCCGCTCTTTTGGCACGCGATACGCGTCTGCCACACAGAGACTGCCTGTCAAACGCCTATGACTCCATAGAGCAGCGAGGGACCCTACGGAGCAGCAGATGGGCCATTAAGGTAGTATTAATGTACACGCCATCAGCTTCCTCCACTGACTGGGACCTGCTCTTTAGAACTCCGAGCAGCTGCTGCCATTTACGGCGACAGCCTCCTGCTAACTTTCGCCAACTGGCACCGGCTGACTCTTTGTACCTGAGACTTTTAGCCTCCCACCACCCATACCCCCCCCACCACCCGCTAAAACATTAGCTTTTTCGAGCCTGTCTTCCGGGAAGATCCAAACTCTCTCTCTTTCACGTGCACACACACACACATCCAGCCATATCCACACAAACATAAATATGTGCACATCCACACATATACATTACCGTTCAGTCTCACTCTCACACACACACACACACACACACACACACACACACACACACACACACACATGTCCCTACTGACATACACATACACACACTCAAGAGTCAAATAGATGTACAGACACAAACACACGTTCACAATATGCACTCATTCACATATTCAGACACATAACCGTGCTTGAACGCATATACGCGCACACACACACACACACACACACACACACACACACACGTCCCTACTGACATACACATACACACACTCAAGAGTCAAATAGATGTACAGACACAAACACACATTCACAATATGCACTCATTCACACATATTCAGAGACATAACCGTGCTTGAACGCATATACGCACACACACACACACACACACACACAGGGTGCAGTAGGGCACTGTCTTCCCATGACTGTCCCGATGCACATTAATGTCATGCTTTAATTGAGAGGAAATTGGCAGTTGGCGAAATGAAAGAATAATAATTTTAAAAATCCACCCATTAGATAAGTGTTGCAATCAGCAATAACCCATCTGGGTAAATGGACAGAAATGGGATACATTTTGACATCATTATTCAAATCACACTGATACAATTCTTTTAAGCCAATTATTATTCCACCTCAATATTCTCACAATGCCCCACGTTAGACTTCTGTTGCAGTTTGCAATTGCTCCCCACTCCGGCATAAAACCTGGATATATAAACTGGTGGTGTCATGCCAACCAAGAGCACAATGCGAACTAACCTTAGAAAAGCATTACCTTCTCATTGTGTTCAACCACAATACAGACATGTCCAACACTCAATTACAGCAACAACAAAAAAAATCTATTTTCACATTAATGGGAAAATGATCATCAAATCAATAAATGAATATATGAATTTTAATCAGATAAATGTGCAAATGGGAAAAATAACAGAATAACAGTAATAATAACTGCACTCAAATAGGTTTGGGACATTGTGTTTTTTTCATTCTGCGATAAAATTATCTGATTAAATTTTGCCTCGTAAAACGTATCGCTCATAAGCCGAGCGGCCAGAAAATTTAAATATGCAGATGTTGTGGAACTGCTCGTCAAACGCATAAAAGCCAGGGTGGCGTGGTGAGAATGTGCTGCACTGTTTTCGCCTCTCTCTACCCCCCCCCCCCCCCCCCACCCCCCATCATACCTGGTCGGGTTCTTTTTCTCCAGGTGTATCACATTAAATAGATTTGATCTGATTGGTGGACGGAGGTGGAGGGGCCGATACTTGGGGCGCAGGGGGGTCAAAGGTCACGGAGGAAGGCGGCTCGGCCTCCGGTGAATACCTACCGCAGTCAGGAAGCCGCCAGCGCTGAGTTCGTATCATGGGTTCGCATGGCAGTGGGGGGGCCCTCTCAGCCGGACCATTCAAACGGCGCTTATCTACAGTGAGAAAAGGCCTTTCTTCCCCCACCCTCTCCCTCCATATCCGGCCGTTTGAACGTATACGTCCTCGCCGCACTCGATCCGTCCCAGTCACCTCCCCCCTTCTCTCGGACACTGCCGGCTCTGTTTCGCCCTTCGCCAAAACAACCCCCTTTTTTTTTTTAACTGTGTTTAGGGGTGGGGGGCTTCCCGATACCGACCGCCCACCCCCGGCTCGCTTTCTCACGCGTCGTCTTTCAGGGGGAACCCAGGAGAAGTGAGTGGAGGATAAAAGAGGAGAGAGGGAAGAAAAGAGTCAAGAGCGCCTCTGCGGAGAGGAGTGACGGACGGTTCGGTTCGGCCGCCCCCCCCCCCCCCCCCCCCCCCCCCCATATCGGCAGGCTCGGCCGCGGCAAACACACGAGGCCCCCTCGCCTCGCCTCGCCTCGCCTCGCCTCGCCTCGCCTCGCCTCGTCTCGCCTCTCGGTTACACCCGCGCAGCAGACCCACCGCCACCGGCCCGCTCTCCGCCCCGCTGGCCCGCAGCTCGGGTGTCGCTCCGGTAATAGAGCACGGCGCTCTGATTGAGGAGATACAGAGCGCGGGTCTCACGGGGCCGGCTAAATAAGGACTCCAGGAACAATGTGCCAGTGTTCCCATCAGGAACACAGGTGTTGACTCAGGTTGCTATCGGCGATGCCGTCTCTCAAAACATCGGTAATTGATATTGGTTGTCCACACACGCGCATCACACACACAAATGTGTCATTATATTTTATATTCATCACATAAAATGGGCTTTTAAAACGGATTCAGACATAACAAAGATGACGAATAAAACACTGAATTCAAAACAATTTCATACAACAGTGTCCCAACGTGCATAGTAAAAACTGTGTAATTTTAAATAATTCCTTAATGTCCTCCCATGTTCTCATCTGAGCTAATCCCCTGCATGAAGAATCCAGCTAAAATAAGTACCTTTTGTGTCAAATATGCTTTTAAAGCACTTTTCAGTGTGTGCGCTAATTTCATTAAGACTCATTTAGAAGGGTGGGCATTTCAACACAGCAATCGCAGGTTTAGGCGATTTTGACAATGGCGCCAAAACAAGCTGTGCGTTTTCCACAAGAACAAGGGCGTTCATTTTTTTTCTTTCAGAGGGGCTAACTGCCGCCACCCGAGTATCCGGTTAGCCGCTGCCTTGCGGCCAACGGCGCGAGCAGCCAGAGGAGACGGATTCGGCATCCGGAGGATACCCATCCAGCTGCAAAACCGGATCGCATTTTTATTTACAAGGTGCGAGCGATTGCTTTGACATGCAAATGCGTTCAGAGTCTCCCTAATGCCATCCAGTTATTGTGTCGGCATGATCGTCGTGCTAGGACAAGCAAGCCGGTTTAAAAGAGAAAACAGGCAAAAGACCGGGAGCTGGAGAGCTAAGCAGCGCGCGTGTGTGGGTGTTGTTGCAAATAGGCTATTTTATTTTCACTCCCCCTTACAGTGGAAGAATAGAGGCATTAAGAAGCCTGTAAAATCGCGCTGTTATTCTCCCCCCCCCTTACAAGACGATTATCATCAAAGAAAAATATTTATCCGTTATTTCCAGCGCGGTAAAGAGGAGCGCCCGTAATCATATTATCATTTGTGTCGGCATCGAGATCAATCACAGCTGCGGCCGTTCGAGATGCCGGTTTGGTGGTTTCAAAAATATTTGTTTGCTTGAAGGGCCGATTGAAAAATTCCCAAACAAACAAAAGTACAGACCTTTTTTTTTTTCCTATTGTTATTATTAAGCTGGAGAGAGGCCAGACGTGAATGAGGAGAAGTTCGGACCAATTATCATTTTTTCCAGTGACCAGAGGAGCTGCTGGAACAGCTTCTGCTGGCGCGGGCTGGAGCTCCATTTTTCTCTCTCCTCCGCGTGCGCACATAGGGGAAGAATAATGTTTGACGATCGCCGACTGCGGCTCGTGGCGCTCGCTAATAACGTGCGGAAGAGACAGGCTTGGAAGCCGTACAGAGGAGAGAAGATAGGCCTCGGCAACGCGGTATGCTCTGAGGATTCCACGCACGCCGCACAACCACTTCGGGACAATTCAGTGTACCAGCGCAGCGCGCGTTTTGTTTCTGTTAAAAAAAGCAAAATGGGAAAGGCAGGGGAAAATATACTTCAGAATGTGTGTTTTTTTTGTTTTTTCTGTGAATGTCTTGGCAAACACACACACACACACACAAACCCCACTCAACCAGAAACGGGATGAAATTCCGTCATCCGAGCATGACATCTCGGAATTCAAACTTAATGAGAGCTTTGGCAGCTTCTGTCGAAGGCAGGCACTGATTAACAAAACACTTCAGAGTACAAGGCACAGCGGTGCTCAAAGAAAACAGCGATGATCTCCACTTAATCGCGGAAAAGCCCAGAGCATCTGCCAGCGAAGGGCAGGAGCCACGCCGTGCGCTCGCTCCGATAGGCTGTCATCTCCAGAGAGCCGCGGCCATATGCTCAGCTCCACCGCAAACTCCAAAGAAGTTAATTTTCTGACAAAATACGGGGATAAATATGACATTCAAACAAGTGTGCTCGCTCAGGTTGAACAGGCGTTCGCAGGCGCATTTTTTCCAAGCCCGCATGTGTCACATTTATGCATCGCTTAAAAATCTGGAGAACGTACAAGTGTGTAAGCGGAAGGCGAACGCACGAACAGACATACAAACACATGTACAAATATACATACGCACGCTGAAATATTCACATAAACTACATACAAACACATGTACAAATATACATACGCACGCTGAAATATTCACATAAACTACATACAAACACATGTACAAATATACATACGCACGCTGAAATATTCACATAAACTACATACAAAAATATAATACGCCCACGTACATATGCAAAAATGCCCTACACTCAGAGACACACACACACACACACACACACATACACACACGCACTTATGTTGCGATGCCCTGAGCTCGTATTTCTGGGATAGCATAATTACTAAATAGAATGACGCACATTTAAGAGGCCAAGACTGAGAAGCAGGGTGTGGGTACCCCTCTCTCCATACAAATCTCGCATTCAAATTCTTTTTCAAAGCCATTGTCCAGGAGGAGATCGTCTTTCATTGCTCCTCGCAGACGCGCATTTCCCCGCAGCGCGGCACCGAAACAACGTCGATCAAACTGTTTAATAGGGACGGCGTATAATAGACTTCTGTTGCAGGTGAAATGCCACAGCGGCCGAGGACAATGGGCTTGCAGGTGCGAGCAGAATCGCTAGCTCAGAGCAACACCTTATCAGCTAGGAGATAAAGGAGATTGTGTTTCTGGATTCTCGCTGGCCGGCACATCGGCCGCCCCGTGTGACGCTCCGCAGGCCTTAGGGCCGAGGGCATCTCAAGCACAGCTTCTCACAACAGTATACGGTATCGCCTGCCGAGCCTGTGGAAGCACAGCTTCTCACAACAGTATACGGTATCGCACGCCGAGCCTGTGGAAGCACAGCTTCTCACAACAGTATACGGTATCGCACGCCGAGTCTGTGGAAGCACAGCTTCTCACAACAGTATACGGTATCGCCCGCCGAGCCTGTGGAAGCGCAGCTTCTCACAACAGTATACGGTATCGCCTGCCGAGCCTGTGGAAGCACAGCTTCTCACAACAGTATACGGTATCGCCCGCCGAGCCTGTGGAAGCACAGCTTCTCACAACAGTATACGGTATCGCCTGCCGAGCCTGTGGAAGCACAGCTTCTCACAACAGTATACGGTATCGCGCGCCGAGCCTGTGGAAGCACAGCTTCTCACAACAGTATACGGTATCGCACGCCGAGCCTGTGGAAGCACAGCGCCGGCGGACCGGTCAGGACCCCTGGAACAAAGAGAGCCAGAGAGCTGCGTTCGGCTTTGCCTTTGGCTTCGGACCTACGGAGGCGGTTAGGCGAGGCAAGGTGAAGCGGCTACGCGCCCGGGACGCCGCGTATTGGAGCGGAGCCGGCCGGCCGGCGAGCGTTTCCAACTGCTCCAGTGTCCCCAAGGCGGTGTGGCAGATATGGAGCGTCACACGCGCACCATAACCGGTTATTTTCACCCTGCACTGACACGGGGTGGGGATAAAACGTCTTCATCAAAGACAAATAAGGATCGTCCTCCAATGCGTGCCTTCCTGTCGCGTTATTAGGAGGAAAACGAGCCATTGCCGGTAGCGTCCAGGGAATTAATGGCGAATGCACCGTGGATACACTAATGACTAGCAACTTGGCTGACAGGAAACTGTTGCGCGTGTTTCATTGGAACAAAATGGCTGGTTGGTGGACAGGAAAACAGAATAAGCCTTTCTTACCACATTGCATGGCACCCATGGAAGTTCCATTCCATTCCAGCCATTATATTACACTACATACATTCAGCAGATGCTCTTATCCAGAGCGACTTACACAACTTCATCTTTTTTCAGATAGTATCCATTTATCTGGATATATACTGTAGCAATGCCGGTTAAGTACCTTGCTCAAAGGGTACAACAGCAGTGTCCTACCTGGGAATCGAAACTGAAAGCTTTATGCTACAAGGCCAGTTCCTTAAGCACTACGCTGCTGCCCTGAGGGATTACAGTGGTGTAACCTAATGTTACAAACCCACAGTGTGGGGGTACTGCAGGGTATTGGGAAGAGAAAAATGAACTGACTGTGCAAATTTGGGCCCATGAACTAGTGAGAGAACCCAATCCCTCAATTGGATGGGACTACATTTCCATAACATTTAATTCTGGAGCTGTCCTGTTCCCTTGAATATAGTAGCTTGGATGTTTAAGGAGAGGGAGTGCACGAAAGCCCTTTTTTTTAGCCCCCCAGAGATCCCAGGCTCACTGCAGCGATTAGCTAGTCTTGCTAATTGTATTCCATATTTATTACACTGATAAATTAAAAATTAATGATAGCTCGAACTTTAATAACCCCCGTAGCCACAGTCGGTTTTAAAGGACAAATTCAGGGATTTCTTAAATAAAGCCAGGTTGATTGGAAGAAACGTTTCATCTGTTCCCATGTGGGTTCTCTGTATCCGTTAATTACTAGCTTTGTTTAACTAGATGTGAGATGCGAGTTCGTCTTCGTTCTCCCGTTTGAATGAAAGGTTATGATTTTGCCAGCAATCATATTTCAACGAGCAAAGCACATCTTTTATGAAAAAAGTTTCAAACAAGGAATGTCAAACGTGACGTGTGTGTGTGTGTGTGTGTGTGTGTGTGTGTGTGTGTGTGTGTGTGTGTGTGTGTGTGTGTGTGTGTGTGTGTGTGTGTGTGTGTGTGTGTGTGTGTGCAAAAAAACACAAACATTGTATATACACACAATAAATTGTATATAACAACTTCATAAACATCGTAAAGTTTGAGTAGGTGTGTGTGTTTATATTCTCTATATTGTAAGCATATGCCACATGTACCTGATTTTCCTTGAAGTCCATTTTCCTGAAGTCGTAGGCCAGCTGAGCGTTGAAGTTGTTGCCGAAGCTGAAGATCTCACCAGACAGGGTCCAGATGAAAGTGTGTCGGCTGCCACAGGCAACGCCGGCGACCTCCATGACCTGCCCCGCATCGGGACCGGACCCCCTGTCGGACAGGAACACCTCCGACGGCCTGTCCCGCACGTTCTTCTCTCCATCCCCCAGCCTGCACCACGAAAATACAGTGCAGCACTGCATCAGCTCATGAATGACACATTATGATGCATTAAACCAAGGGTCCTCAATCCTATCCAGAAAGAGCCGGTGTGGGTGCAGGTTTTTGTTCCAAGTTAAAGCAGTTACACACCTGATTCTACTAATCAACCACTAAAATCTTTGCTAAAGATCTTAATTAGTAGAATTATAAACTTAATGGGTATTGACTATACTGTAGATTTATGGACTTGGATATAGTGGGTATATACTTCCGACATGATTTTATATTTAATTTATGTTTTACAAATAATCTCAGCATATGAAAGTAAAAATTTTCTAAAATACAGATGGTCACATGTAACTGATTATAAATGCATGATCGACACAGAGAACAACTCCACCTTTTGCATACTTAACTGACACTGTCTTTTGACCTGGTTATAGGGCGTTGACTTCTGCCTAGGATGTACTAGTCTTCAGGACCAGTTATGGGAATTATAATTTGGTCAGAAGTGTTCTAGATTTCATATAAATCGGGCCCCAAACCACGTCTAAATTCAGTTGTCAGTCTGCGTCCCTATCCCCCCATGATCTTCTGCTTAAGAAAAAAAATAATTAATAATCCAGCTCCTGACCAATGCGTTAAACTCAAAATACAACTCCACATAACATAGACCTGTCTGCTTGTTTTCCACTCAGAGAAGAAGCTAACCAACAATTTTCCATTATTTCCAGCAAGCGGGAACAAAAGGTCCCTGCCTGGCTGCTCTTGAGAGCACATATTGATTACAACGATACTTTAGTACAACAAGCCCACCGAAGGGTCAGTATCACTCTCAGCAGAGAGTTTGCCGGCTTTAAAAAATTCACACATTGGACTTTTTTTTTTTAATCCTTTTGCTTTTTCTTTTTCATTCTCCCCCAGTCATTGTAAACAGAGAGCGCGTTTCCCATCTGAGAGAAAGTTGTGTAACTGTACGCTCAACCCCTTGCTCTCCAAGTGGGTGTCTAGAGCTGAACAACCCCCGACTAGCGTTCGCGCTAACCCTCCGGAGTGCTTTAATCCGCTTAGAAGGGTCAAAGCGCCAAGACAAGAAAGAAGCACTTTTCAGAGAGCAGTGCTGCTCTCGCCCCAGGTAGCTGAGGGCCTGTGAATCCCTTGCCCCCCCCCCGGCCGTTAGCCACCGCTAGCATGTCATTATACCTGGCGATGCTCAGAGCCCCGTCTCCGAATACGCCCCCCTGCAAACGAAATCAGGATAAAGCACCGGCGGTGAAACGTTTACCCGGAGTGCTCTCGTCCGTTCTCGTCCGAGGACAAAAAAAAAATGATTCGATGATATCCGATACCTTAAATCAGCACAGCTATATTATTCTAGAATTTTGTGAAGCATGTACATCGGGAGGGGGGGGCGGTTGAGAATTTGCCAATGCCGGTGAATGCCAACAGTGCCTCTCATTAGATAAAATGTTTTTTGTTTTGCTTATATATGCTAATCTACTTACACGCAGACCGACAATCACGCTATAATCTTTTTTTGTCATATGTTCATAGCTTCTTTGTTCTAGTACATACGTGCAACATACATATGCAATTAGCCCTGAAAAGGGTGTAATGTATATATTAACCATTCCTCCAATGATTTATTAAGTGCAGTAATAAGCAGGTTAAATGTTAAACTTACTGTCCACTGCTTCCGTTTCCCCAGGTGAAGATCCTGTTGTCAACTGTAGGAGAGAAATTCATAGTAAAAGATACATAAATGGCAATATTCACAACGGTTTATTGACCAAGTGTCCACCCGTTTAAATTGTGAGACCTTATGCAGGAGGTTCAAAAGCACAAGCCCACATAACTGACCTGTACGTTTCCATGCCTACTGAAAGAATAATCAGCATAAAGTGCATGTATTTATTTTTGATTTTAAGATATGTTTAACACAACTAAAGTGTTATGGCTTTCAGTACTGGGGGGAAAAAAATGGTTTTGGACTCAATTTGATTAATCGACCGTTCATGACCAGCCGTGAAAACCCTCAAGTGACTTTGACCACTGCGTAAGCACTACATCACCCCATTAGGCAGATAAGTGATTAGGCCCAGGTGATGAAGTGATCTGACCTGTTGAATGTCACGGCCGTGGTGAAAACAGGGGAGGACGGACATGGAAAGGAAGCGTTATGCCCCACTTGTAAAGAGCACAAGGCCTCGGTGTCGCTGGCACGTTGGAGGCTGAACTAAGTGCACTGTCACTCACTGCCTGGGGTGTTCACGGCCGCCAATTTGTAACCAGCACAAAAACATTACCGCTAAAACAGCCGGAAAATGATAGGCCACGATGGGAGGGATCGCGAACCCCAACGCCTCGCTCGAGCGCAAGACGTCGTCGCGCTCCGCGCCGTCCGCGTCGAAGGCGGACATACCAGCGTCGCGTTAACTTCACTTGAACAGTGAGCGTCTGGATAACCTGTCATGAGCGCTTATGAAGGTTTTGTGTAATTATTCTCTATGACACGTCATTGTGAGCGTCACTGAAACACGGTGTTATAGCAACACGTACTGGCATGCGTGCCATTGTGCAACATGAAAGAATCAGTACTTTGGCCTGCGCGTCCAGACAAGCAAGAGAAAGAAATCACCTCAGAAGAGAGGGGACTCTGCGCGGGACTCTCGTCCAATTAAAAGGGGTCGGCGTCTGCGCTCCAAATGTCATTAGACAAAAAAAAAAAAAAAAAAGAAAAGAAAAAAAGTGGACTACAGGCACATTAAACCACGGGAGTCAAACGTAACGGTGCGGTAATGGAGCAATGCATCTTTCTCCCCCGGCCCAACGGGAGGCAGAAGGGCCCAATTGGAAGCCGTTTCAGACCAGTACTCCCTTCCCTTCCCATTCAGAGAACTGGGCCAGGTGCACGAGGAGCCGGCCAAAATGTAGCATACCAAAAAAAAACGATACACGCGACCTCTCGATGCGGACCGCCTGCCAAGGCGTGGATCACACGTTCTTTGTGAAGACGTTCCTATCCTGTTCTGTACAGTGTAGCACGCCATGAAATCCAACGCAACGCTTTGCCCACCATTTGCAGACAGGTGATACTAAATAATTAGTGTCATACTTTTTTAAATGAAGAGCACGGCATGAATGTTTATGAAGTCAGAGGGGAAGAATTTAATAAAAGTGTAGTTAACGGTGTTAAAAAAAAAAAAAGTAAATCATTCTTTAATACTTTAATAAGAACCGTTATTTCGTTTCTATCTTTTCTCGCTGCCAACAGCAAATGGTGATTTGACAGTAGGCGGAATCACCCCTGCTTTGTATATTTTGATTAATACCATACAGGAGCCATGTACAGTACGTTGCCCGGTCTGGGTTCACCAAACCAACTGTAAAATAATGAGCCTTCAAGAAGAAAAAATATGCTTGGGAGAGAAAACTTACACATTCTGAAGGCCCCATTGAATATATTCAAATGAAATGAGAAAATGAGGCCCTGGCTGATTAAATTTTGCCGGAAAGTGAAAACTTGCCGCTCTCAATCTGTATTTAACTGTCATCTCTCGGCCCTAACAATGGGACGAGCCATCAGCGTTTCTTTGCATATGTTTTCTATAAATACCTGCTCTGCCTCAATTTCGCCCGGGCCGCGTAGCTACGTGAGAGCCCCGCGGTCTTGTGGGAGCTCGGCTGACGCCGGCCCCCAGCCAATCGCGGCGCGCCTCGCTCGCCGAGCAGTGTCCACAGCAAGCAGCCAGACCTCATATATTATAAAATATGTTAGATGATTTACCTAGGCTTGTCAGGAGAGAAAAATTTCAGGCAAATGCACAGTAATAAATTGTAATACACGCTGCATATGTTTGACTCATAACCCTTGGCATTTGGAAGCCTGGTTCTGTTCGGGAATGCTTCAGAGAGAGAACAGCAGTACGAGAAGTGTAGACTGCAGGAACACTATATTTCAGAGATTTTTCTTGCAAGATTTGTCCATCACTTTGAGAAACAGGAGCGTTATAGAGCGCTCGATAGTCACCCGTTCCTCTACGCAGTACCGCATGATGTGGTATCTACATACAGACAGGACCTGCACAGCCATCTCTCTATGCGCTTATCAGGCATTTTGACAAAATACTACACAATATAAATATTGCTGCTCATGCTCACGATCAAAATCATCAAGATTTATGAAAGCCTTGTACAGTTCTGTGATTTTTAGGACTTACTTTCACCAAATTTATTAATAGCAAATTATTACATCCTTCATGAAGTCAAAGCTGTCTTTAACCCATTAAGGTGTAAGATCATAAATACATGATCAGAATGTTCTTAACTGAACATTCTAATGCTGATGTAACAATCACTATTGTTCATTTAAAAGCAATGGAGTTAAAAGCAAACCTACTCTTCAAAGGGTTAAAATATAGTAAATGTGGGACCCGAGAAGAAGACAATCTGTGCAGAAAAGGGCCCCGCCCCACAGGTTCAAATATTGTTTGGCATCTTTCCATAAAATATTAAATACTATAAGAATATTTTCACATCCATGTAGTAGATATTAACAGGTGTGCTT